>JAZDUA010001192.1:0-137500 GCA_038098605.1 Gryllus longicercus
GAGAGAAAAGAGAGAGAGAAAGAGAGAGAGAGAGAGAGAGAAAGAGAGAGAGAAAGAGAGAGAGAAAGAGAGAAGAGAAGAGAAGAGAAAGAGAGAGAGAAAGGAGAGAGAGGAGAAAGAGAGAGAGAAAGAGAGAAGAAGAGAGAAAGAGAAAGAGAAAGAGAGAGAAAGAGAGAGAAAGAGAGAGAAAGAGAGGAAGAGAGAGGAAGAGAGAGAAGAGAGAGGAAGAAGAGAGAGTGAGTGAGTGAAGTGAGTGAGTGAGTGAGTGAGTTTTCTTTTGATCTGGGAGTACAAAATGACCACTCTGCTTGCATCCTCATGCATCTTACCTTATTGACTGAATAATTTCCCTGATGACTCACCGTTTTTCCTAAAATCAGGGGTCGTTCTCTTGGTTCTACTCGACGTACATAGCAAAATTTTGCTTATTTTAAATCCCTTTTTTAATCCTCGTAACACAACTCCGAGTGAGATACACGACGTTCTGTTCATCTAGTCTCCGCCTTCTCGAGTTCAATGTTTGAAACATTTTGAATATCAAATTAAGTTAACATTTTGAAACAATGACTAGTTAAAAGCAAATTACGCAAGAACGTTCATTTTGATCTATATTACTAGTTTCCAATGGGCACAGCTATTGAAAACAAACTACCTAGACACAAGTAAGATGTGCCCCATGGATGTTTCCCCTCGAACACGGGAGGAAAATCCACAAACTTCTGGATTTATTCATCAGCATTTCTGCAGCTGCAGGGTCACTACATTCCTTTAATACCTTCCCACCTCATTCAATTTCATCATAGTTGTGAGTAGTGATGGTAAACTTTATCAAAACATGGAAACATAGATATTTCGATACATCACTTAAATGTTTTTGAGGTCGATGAAAACATCGAAAAAAACTCAATGTTTTAAATATGATAAAACTGATGGTATTTTCCAATCCTGTTTTCATTTTGAATTAGAGTACTTAAATGAAATATTGGTATATTTTATTGTTCGATCATGGATAAATGATATGTTAATAATAAAGATAATCGAATGTAAAGAAGAGAATAAAAAAAGGACATCATGTTTTTCTATATTCCGTTTATTCATTTTTATTCATAAGCCATTAAACAAAACGTACAGTATATATACTACGTAAATATTAGTTTAAAATATATCCTGCCTTAAAGCACTCTGTCACCTTAATTTCCTAATCAATATTCTGTACAGACAAGGTTCAAAATGCAGCAATTACCACGAACTAAAATTATCGAAAAAGATAACAATTTTTTTAAAACTCAATGTTTCTGGAAAAATATATCGACAAAGAAAAAAACATCGAAAACAAAAAAAAATCTTTAAAGACCAATTTTTTTTTTGCGATCATTAGTTGTGAAAATCTCCTCTCCAGCGAAACGCGAACGCTATTTTTCTGAATGGCCCATAAAGGAATTCCGACCTGCTGCGCTCGCGGGGGTTGAGCGTGGTTGTGGAGGGGCGGCGGTGGGTGCGCGGCGGCCGAGGCCGAGCGTCGCGCCCTGCTGACGCCCAGGTTGCGTAAGGAGGCCGCGAGGAGCGCGCGCGTGCCCTTATCTCGCCCGACCCTCACCGCGTGGTTCGCTGCCCGCTCACATTTCATAGTCGCGTATCTACGAGAGGAAGATTTTATGAATGAGGAGGGATTTTTTAAGAAAAAATAGTCATTTTCTATCTTTAGTGTATATGATATTCACAAGGCATACCAACAACACATTACGAGCGAATGATAAATTTTCACTACAAACAATTCATGTACATTATTTTACAACACATTGCCGGATGACATTAAACAATTTACATTTAGATTTATTTAGTCAAAAAACAGTAAAAACTGTATGTGACGTATGGGCAGAAGATAATCTGCACACGTTTTCTTGAGTTCCAGAATCCCTTCTCATCATTTTACAAAAAGTTGAAAAATGAGTAAAAGTTAAAGATAAATAAAAATAAAATAAAAAAAAGCGTGAGATTGGTGACATTTGAAAAACTAGACATTTTCGTTCCCGAGTTATAGAAAACTTATTTTGCAACGGTAAACGAACTGCAGATTTTATTTTCTGCATTGCTAACAAAATAATAACTCACCCTTACCTCTACTCCTATCACTACAAGGAAAATAGTTCAACAAAACGTGCGCATAATGAAGCTACAGTTACATCTAAAGCAAAACATGTGGCCATCTCAGCATTTACTCAATGTATCAGGGAAACTGGACAAAAACCTGACCGAGATGGGGGGTCATTGACCCAGAAGCTGAAGTACATTATTTGTTACAAGCATATTATGTTTTCATTAAAAATTATACAATACAAATGTAAACCAATTCATTATGTATCCCTTGTTTTGTTAAAAATAAGCATTATTTTTTCTTTTTGATGGTCAGTATAGTCTCTAGAAACAGTTACGCAGCAGAAAAGATTTTACTTTCAACGTAAATTTGTGTACCAACTTCAATTGTTTTAATGTCATCTGGCAATGCGTTGTAAAGTAACGTGCATGTTTTGTATGTGGATTTCTGGTAGTGAGTTGAGATACTGACACTTGATAAATGTCATTTATACGACGAGTGTTGTAAATTATAAGTATCAGTATTGCGTGAAAATATGTTCCCACTGTTAAGTAAGTCAGTTTTGACAAATATTACAGATTCGTAAGTAAATAGGCAAGGCAATGGTAAGATTCCAAGCTCAATGAAGAGAGGCTTGCAGGAATCACGCGGATGGCATTTTTTCATAATTCGAATAATTTTCTTTTGCAATCTAAAGGTCTGAGTACTACATGATGAGTTTCTCCAGAATATTATTGCCATATCTCAGGCGGGATTGCACATTTGCAAAATACACACGACAAGCTGCATGAAGGTTGACAGAATTTGAAAGAATTCGGAATGCGTAACATAATAAACTTAATTTAGTGTTTATGTTATATGTACATTCCATTTGAGGTTAGACTGAATTGAGAGACCTAGAAAGTTTTTTTACCTTAACATCAGCATATTATTCATTTTCAATGGAGCATGCGATTGCTGATTTGAAATGCAAAAACGCTTTGAAACTGTTTTTCCTTCGTTAACTATTAATTTGTTATTACAAAACCAATTTGAAACTTCTGACACCGTACTTTTTATTGTTTATTTTTTGCAAAGAACATTCGTGTCATCGGCCAACAGAACTGTTCATATAATAGAAAGAGGATAGGATACGTCGAACCTTGCAGGACCCCATATTCAATTGGTAAAGAATTGGAAAGATGAGTAAATAATGTTCTTTCGTGCCAATTAAATTCGATACGATAAAAGTTGAAGTTCCAAGTAAAATATATTCTACTGCACAACTGTTTCTATACAATTAGAGACTATACCGAGTATCCAAAAGGAAAGTCATATTAACTTTAACAACGACATTTAGTGTATTATTTACCATTTGGATTGTATAATTCTAAACAACCTGTAATAAGTATTGTAATCAGCTTTTGGGTCAACGACCCCCATCTCGATCAGGTTTTCGTCCAGTTTCCGTGATCCTCAAGTAAATGCTGAGATGGTTTTGCTTCTTGACATAAATGTAACTTCGAATTAACTTCTCTCCATAGAACGCCGCATACAGTTTTTAACGTAAATAAATAAATAAATAAATAAATAATCTAATGATCTTAATCCTAGGATGCATGGACCCAGGAAATTATGTGAATACATAGTAGGGCCTCCAAGGCCCAGCGCCATACGCTCTTGAGAGATTAAGAAAATTAGTTTTTATTTTTAATAATTTTATTTGTTTATAATTTCAATAAAAGTCAACTCTTAATGTTAAACAAATGATTATTCATTTAAAGCATTGGTATTAAATGGCATTACAAGCATTGCGTATGTATTGATGCAATAGAATCAAATTTTAAGACCTACCTACATAGAATTTTTTTTAGCCAGTGACTAAAATGAATGTAGATAGGGCAAGTTCTGAGAAATACTGCTGTGCAGAGAAAAAAACGAATAAAACACATTAGGCCCTGCTTATGCATTCTAGGGTTAAATGAATAATTTCTTAGTAGACAGTTGAAAAGACCGCGCAACGAGTGTTTCTAAGTATACAGACACAATTAATGCGTCGATACCTCTCAATTCACTTTATAAAAAAAAATCAAAATATTGGGTTCCAGATTCAAGAATTATTCCCTTTTTATTGCAAGATTCAACGTTTTCATTTAGTTTTTGAGAAATATTGATGGAGAATGGTTGAACGGGAAGAGAAAAAGTGAAAGATCCGTTTTTAAACCGGATTTTATAAATATTTTGACAACGTGGTAGATACATCTCAATGTTTCTCATGAGAATTAAATTGTTCAAATGCATTATTAGATTGCTTAGGAACCATATTTTTCAAATTAATGATAATACTCGCTTTGTTTTGAAAGTTTGTATCATAATAGCATACCATCACCTAGAAGTGTTTTTTTTTTAAAAATTCAACAACTATTAGAATCAATTTTCATTTGATTTAAGAGAGTACGAACTGTGGAAAACACGGGTGAGAGAGTCAGCGCGCCTAGGGAAGAAAAAAATGCTGATATTGCTAGTTTCAGAGCTCTCACTGTAACGAGAGCTCACTCGCAAATATAACGCTCTGAAGATTCACTGAATTCTTTGCTTAGGGGAGTCAAAATGAAAAATTCTACAATGTACAAGATTATATAAATAATAAAAGCAGTCATGTCAAAAATATTGTTTGTTTCAGATAATTAAAAAATAATTAAATCTTAAAAATAACGTACATTTTATTAGCGTAATTAAATTGCATTTTCGTCGGCGAACGTAATCACACCACACATTAATTAACTTACCGCGAGAACGCACTATGTCTCAGCGATTATCTTAAGTAATATTATGAAAAGTGATATGATAGTAGGTAAATTCACGTCTCGCGTAGCTAGGGGTGAATTTACCGGTTATCACAACACTTCGGGTGATATTTAGTGAGACTATTTCACGAAATAACACTTAACACGAACCGAGTAGATAATTAAAAATCACATGAATTACGTAAAAGAGAAATATTACGCAAAATTACCAGATCGTGTAAATTTTTAATTAAGCTGCGGGTTTTCACTGGAAAAACTGGAAAACATATTGTTTATCCAAGGAAAATATGAATAATATTTTAATGTGGAAAATTATTTAGACTATATTTCAATTTGAAGGTAATAAAACTTTTATAAAACAATTATAACAAAACTACTTACAAGTACATATATTAAAAACACAATAAAGTTGTAGGAAGTTGAGTAAACGAACATTTATATGAAGCGGCAACCTAATGTGAATGTAACTTTTTAATTTATTTTAAAATTCCAAAATTGTATAAATCATACTTAAATTTCATTACAGAAATAATTGAGTTATTTGTTACTTTGGAAAAAGTTAATTCAAAGAAGAGCCAGCGACGCCAGCGCGGCGGCAACAAGCGACAGCGCTCCGTCGGTGCCTCGCGTGTCATGTGTTTCCGGAAACAAGCGAAACCCGTCTGAAAAATGGCCGCGACCCCGCGCGGGGCGCCCCCGCGGCAGATATACGAGGTTGGGCGAATAGCCAGCGGGTTATTTTATTAACCGGTCTGTGTTTCGTCAAAACGCAAACCGGAGAACCGACTCCCTCCCGGATTGCGCCGCGCCGTCCTGCTGCTGTTCGATAATTTAACGCCGTTGGATTTTCCCCCATTAATTCTTGAAGCGCGCTTGCGGCAGATTTATGCCGAGTCGGAAAAGAGATTGCGTCCGTGGACGGGCGCGGCAGCTCGGTCGCGACGGGCAGAGTGACGTGTATTTCATCGGAATCTCTGTCCACACAGTTTCAGTTGCGATGTCCTTTTGTGGGGGGAAGGGATAATACGGCAACGTGCCATTTGCCTGGTGAACTTTTGTCACCCTAACAGAAGAGCGGAAAAAATAAGCATACTTTGATGTGGTCTCATTTTATGACCTTCCTTTGGTTCTGTTGCTCGGAAACATCATTAGTTTATTATATTAATCATATAACTACTCACAATGTTGATTTGTTGTGTAACTGAGATTACAATGCGGTTAATACCGTAAAAATTCCGATATTGCTATTGTAATACGTTAATTACATCCCAATAATCGACGATTATTTGATTATCAGAGCGGAAATTCGGTTTTACGTAAATATGACAGGAATCGTTCGATTGCATACAGCGATTAGGTTTACCTCACGTCCGCCTACCAGATCCGCTTTGACTGCTTTGATTACCTGAGAAGGCGTAACCCGATTGAATCCAGAAGGGAGATAGTTTTGGGACGGAAAGGGGGAAAAATTTAGTTTACTTTCATGTGTATCGCAAATAGATTTTCTCGCACCAGTCGAGAGGAATCTTCAAACACATATGAACGTGCCAGAACCTTCGGAACTGTGTACGAGTATGTAATTTAACTAAAATATAATTATTATAATTATTTAAATTTAATTATTTTCATAATTTTCTCCATTAAGGAGAGACCATGACCTCTTTTTCGTACTTGGAATAGCAACGGTATAGGTTGAAATCAGCTTCAATCAAATTAGAACATTCGATACAGTTGAATTTCAAAGTAACAAGCTTTACTTACTCTATCTGACCATTACAATATAAGAGTAATAGAAAATGAACAACGTTAAAACGAGTATTTGGTCTTTTTCTCGTTCATGTTCTTGAAATATGAAAGCTGAAGGGAGATATCCAAAAAACTGATACTTATGCAAATTCTTCCTTCTTCCAATCGGAATATGTTTAATATTATATATATATATATATATATATATATATATATATATATATATATATATACAGAAAGAAGAATCTATCCAGCACTTTCTCATAATCACTTTATGAAATTTCCCTTGTTCCTCCGTTTTGACAGAGATGAAACGGATCAATCGATCCACTCATTTCTCAAGTTCAAACAATAAGACTAGATTTAGATTATAAATCAATGGATAATGAATATTAAGTAATGCCCATGTTAAGGTTGATAAAAGCAGTTATTATTTTATGAACGTATATATGTGTGTTGCATTGTGTGTTCAGATCTCCTCATCTGGTCAGAAAAGATAGAAAAGTAAGATTCGTTCATAATGAACGATTCTAAACAACAGACCCCACGTGCTCAACCGGATCTATTATTCTGAATGTGATTCAATATCTGAGCAAAATGCAGATAAAATTAAGTGAATGTGTTGCAAAATAACAACAAAATTTTCACCAATTTATATTACATGAACTAAAGGTTGGTTGAATGAAGGTTGAAGCTGGCATTATATTAAAACATTTTTAGCCTCAAAATCGCCAATACACAATTAATTGTTATACTGAACTGTTTTATATGTGGTACTATTTTGACAGATATAAACATACACTTGGCCTCCACAAGGTAAACAAAACCGCCAGCGTCAACCCACCTCGCGGGGTGCGTGAGCGAGCACTTACGGGCCGTAAGCGGGGCGCCGGGAGGCGTGTGGAGGCGTGTGTGGCAGGGCGGGGCGGAGCGGAGCTGCCCGACGCGGAGCGGTGTGGACGACCACGTTGCACTGGCCGGCAAGCGGCGTGCAGCCGTTCTTAGCTCAGCCTGCGGGCGACCTTCGACCTGGGCCGCGGCGTGGCGTGGCGCGGCCGCTTCAATGCAACGCGCACCCGCCGTCGCACGCGAAGGACGAAGGCGTCGCCAGATAGAGCGCGGGCCAATCGCCGCTTCGCCCTGTGGATAAAGCGGTGGCGCCGCGGCTGCGGGAGGCCGACGGCCGGCCGGGAACGGGTCTCCGGAAAGCGAGGCGGATCTCCTTCTTCGATAGGGAGCGCACTCTCTTCAGTGTTGCTATCATGCTTTCACAAACATTTCACTTTATCGGTTACTTAAATTGCGATGTATTCATCATCTGAATGAGCTGAGTGTGAGTTGTGTTATTCAATCGAGTAAACGAGTTATAACTTTTATTTATGGAAGAACATTTGCGATCGCGTTCTTTCATCTCTGAAGTATTCAATTTAAGCCCTGATCCCTTCTAATCTTATTTTGGACTTTTAATATAACTCAATGAGTGTGAATGTATGCATTTCTATTATACATCTTTGCATCATTCGGGCCCTTAAGGGGTTCACTAACCCTTGCAGAAATAATGTTCTCCAGATGCAGCCACTGCAGTCTCCATACCCATCATCCTGATGTGGATAGTAAGCTCATATCCGTCATTGTTTAATATGTTCAATGACAGATACGGGCTTGACTTAGTATTTAGCATGTATAACGTACACAGAACATTACCGTCACACGTGAGCTCATCGAGGTTAGTCCTATAGGAAGGAGCCAGACGACATATGGTTGGCGATGAAACAGCAACCCATCAACAAATGCAACTCATCTTATTGACGTGCTCACATTTTTCTGGCGAAGTGAAATGGTTTAAAGGGTGATCTAGGTTCAAGGGTGAAGTATTGCTTGCACAATGCCATAAGGCAAAGTCAACGAGGGATTCCACGCCTCCACATGACACCCAGATGAAGCAGGTACTTGGGAACAAATGCCCCAAGCTCCTGCGTGACCCGGCCTTAGTATGTCTCAGCTAGGTTCGAGTGCCGTCAGTGGCAGGATTTTCGACACTAACTTGTCAGGTAGATCGAGATATGTAGCTGTCTGGAGGAGAATTCTAGCGGTCGGCTGCTCTGATCGGTAGTTTTAAGTAGTTTCTCCGATGAACACCAGGTGAATGCCGGAGCATTACCCTAACACAGGGGTCACGGACCGCACGCGTTCTTTCCTTCCTCTTCCTTGTCCTATCCTCACCCCTTACTTACACACACTTACACAGCATGCACTATACTACCACACATGCCTCGAGACCAGTCGGAACCTTAAAGCTTGTTCCTTCTGGGGGGTGCCCCGCTAGTGGGAGATACCTGGCAGGGGAAAATTCTGCACGCCAGCCTGCAGGTTGGCGCCGGATCTGGCCATCCAGCGACAGAAGATAACCGCCACCTCTCGGGCAAGAAAAAACCGTGCACTACACTTACGGAACTAATGACCTTATCAGTTGACGCGTCCGGGTCACTATCAATCAATAAATCAATCCAATGCGCACTCAAAACATTGTGGTTGGGAAACCCAAGAATAAAACAGAAGGTCAGTTACAAACACAATTTGACTGTATTTTGATAACCGAAATACACGATAATAAAGATAAGGAAATCCTTGCCTGCCGCTCAGTCTCGAATTCTAAATGACCATAGCGACTCGAAATTTTCTGGAAACAGAAGACCATATCTGAAGAAAAGCATTAAATGAAACAATAATGTTATTTCTTCTGAAATCCATTTGCTGATACACGAGTAATTAGATTTATACTCTAGATATATATCAGCCTACCAAAGAGTCTTGAAACTATTCTCGATTAATCAAGGGAGCATCTAATTGATGTAGTCGTTTTTTTGTTATTTAAGGTCGCATCAATATTTAGGTCTTTAGCGAGCACTAATGCATTTAACGGTATGGTAACTGGCAAGATGACATATGGTGATTAAAGGGGGAGAAAGAACCAACACAAATACAACCATCCTAGTTAGCTTGGTTGTATTTGTGTTCATTCTTAGCTTGGCTTCTTAGATAGCAAGGACGAATTCAGCTGTTGTCTGGAGGTGAATTCTAGCGGTCAGCTGTTTTAATCGGAAATCTTCCGAGGTTACTTCGATCAACACGCGAATGTTGGAGTAATACCCTAAAAAGCGGACCACGGACCGTGGGCAATCTTTCCTCTCTCTCCCTCCCATCCATAACCTTCTTACACATATTTACACTTATAAGGTGAGTTTACAACTTGTCTTTGCTGAGGCGGTGCCCCGCAGATCTGGTTGGGGAAAACCCCGCTAGCCGAAGTGAATGGCGGCGCCGGATCTCGCCATCCAGAGAAGACCACTACCACATCCCGCGATAAAATATGTACTACTTCCTTTCTGACTTTAGCAGTTGATGCGCCCGGAAACACCAATCAATCAATCAATCAATCAATCGATTTCCGATATTATAACTCTTGTGTGTGCGCGAAGGTTCGTGCGCCATACGAACCAATTTTGAGGTAGTGTTACACGCTGGGTCAAAACCCTAAACAAGTAATAAGTGGCTGTTGAATTCTCTATCCCAAAAGGTTTGTGAGACCCAGAACAAACCGCCCCCCTCCCAGCGAGTTGACTCCAACTCCGTGGAGGAAGCCACCGCCGCCCCAGCTGAGCGACGATGCAGGCGCGGGGCGGCGCGAGTTGGTGAGGGGCACCAGGGGCACGCCTTCCGCAGACGCCAAACAATGCTGCGCCAGCGGAACTATGCGGTGACACTTGAGATGTTGCCTCCTCTCCCCAAATCCCGATAAACTCTCGTGTCAACCCGCGTCATGCATACCCCATTGTCCAGAGAAGGCGCAAGCGTCTCCAATCGCGTTAGACTCGCCTCGCGAAGGAGATACGCCAGGCATCTCCGCGTCAGCGGTAGTACGAAAACAACTTATCAACACTAACGCGGCTCTTGAATGTTTCCAATCCAATAGGTTTTGCTGAGATCAGCGTCATCCGCAACGCGGCCGCGCATTGTGAGCAAGTTGTCTCGAACTTCCATGTACCTGCGGGAGCCGATACCGCGTCGGCTGAGGCACGTGAAGGCACGAGAGGGGATATGAGTGTGAGGGGATATGAGTGTGCCGCGTCCCCCGTTTTTTCAGCGCTCAGATATCAGACTGTGCCACGTCAACGGGACTACGTTGCCTCATATACTCCGAGTTATCAAGACAACGAGAAGGCGCCTTAGAGATGAGTGTCTCCAATCTCACTATGGAGACATGTTAGGCATCGCCGCATCAGGAATTACTAACATGTCAAAAAACATCAAGGCTTAGGGTGAATGGTTGCGTGAATGTCACTAACTCAATAGACTTTAACGAGGCTCAACGTCATCTGCAACGCATTAGAGCTATTTCGGGGCGCATGGGTTGTCTCCAATCCTGATGCGCTGACGGGAGGCCAGTCAGCCAGCGCCTCAAGCCTCGAACCCAACGCCAGAGGCTCCACGTCATCCGCAACACAACAGAGCTATTTGGGGGGGCATGGGTTGCCTCCAATCCCGATACACTGACGAGGATACCAGTCAGCCAGCGCCGCGTCAGCTGGGCCACGTGGAGGCGCGCGGGGGGGGGGGGTGAGAGTGCGTGGGGGGTCGCGGTGTCCCCCATTTCGTCAGCGCCCAGATAGCGCGTTACGACGCGTCGGTGGCGCCACCCGCGGAGGAGCGGCCGCCGCACAATCCGGGAGGTCGTTGGCGCCTGCGCCGGCCCTCTGGCTCTGGCCCTCTGGCTCCAAACG
Organism: Gryllus longicercus; assembly: GCA_038098605.1. Classification (NCBI taxonomy): domain Eukaryota; kingdom Metazoa; phylum Arthropoda; class Insecta; order Orthoptera; family Gryllidae; genus Gryllus; species Gryllus longicercus. The sequence continues at coordinate 11,409 of JAZDUA010001192.1, forward strand.
TTTAATTTGCGCTAACTAATTTTATCTTCATCAAGGGAGTCCTTATCTCTGACATTATTTTTGATTTCCTGCTTTCTCCCTTCTTCCAATTTTTCTCTTTCTGAGTTATTTCCTCAAATTCTGCTGTTGTACGTGTTATTTGTACCTTTTCTCGAAATCTTCCCCTTCTCATTTTCTTATTCGTATCTTATTCCTTTAACTTCTCTAGTTTTTCCTCTTTGTGCTTGTCTCCTTCTTCGTTTAAGCCTTTAAAATTTCTTTCTTTTGTTTCTACTAAGTTTCATTCAAACATTATTTGCTAGTCATTCTTACTATTATCTTGGACTGAAGAATAGCTAAAAAATACTATAAAACATTTCACGCTCTTCGGCGACTTCGACTGCCTTGCAATTGTAGTACCTTAGTTCCGGAGTTTTACAATTATTTTGTAAGAACGTAACTTGTTGAAATATCTTACTTTTTTTAAAATAGCCTCTCTCTTGATGGTGATTTATTTTATTAGTTTTAAATGCTGCATTATTATTTAATTTTTTAGTATGCTTACGAGATTTCTCAGGAAGGCAGAACGTTGTAGCGCATTTGCGTTTGCAAGGAATATTCCTTCCGCAAGTGTCGAGTAACTTAATAGCAAGTTACTGAAGAAACCACCCGAATCTCATCAGACACGAGATGGAACATCTGCACCAAGTAGTGCACTCGGAACTTCAGTGGGTTCCCACTCTCGACCCTCGGAAGCAAACCGAAACAAAATCGCCCAAGTTTGCGGCGAGCGCCCGACATGCGGGGCGCGAAAAGCGGGCGCGCGCGCGCGGGGCGTTTAATAATCCACGCAGCGGGCGTCGGGGCGGGGCGGGGCGGGGCGGGGCGGGGCGGAGGGTGAGGGTGAGGACGAGGGCCAGGACGGGGGACGGGCCTTTCTCGCGAGGCCGTGACAAGGGCGCTGGAGGGAAAGAGAATGAGCTGAATGCGGCGTCTCTCGCACAAGCGGAAGGGGAAGGGAATAAACAGGTCCCGGAGAAGATATGGAGAGTAATAGGGCTGGGTGGATGCACGAGGGATTTCAAGGGATGTAGTAAGGAGTGTAGATCAAGTTAAGGGCAGGCTGATGTAGGTAAAGATCAGGGAGAGAATAATGAACTTAGAAGCTGTTGAAATGGTAGAGAAACGTCGGGGAAAGGGGGAAATCAGTTTGGACAAAATCGCAGGCTTGGCAACTAGTTTACTAGAGTTCTCTTGCACTGCGTCCAGAGCAACTGCCGTAAGATTTAAAGGTAAAGGTTGTACAAATTGCTCGGAAGTGACACACCGGATACTTACTCCATGACAGACTTTTGGAAAAGTCAGTTGACGGTTGTTACCTTATATTTAAGTAGTATATTAATTCCCATTCTTTTTTATAACAAAATAAAATGAACCATTAAACCTAATAATACTTTAGTCAGCTTTTAAACTGTTCATTGAGACAAAATATAAACATTTTGAATCGAAAATACCTTTATTTTGTAATCGTGTTTACTTAAAAGTGCTATAATTGGATTATCTTCTTTAGCGGAGCTTGGGAGGTGTAACAAAGATTGACGGTTAAAAGAACTGTAAGTATTGTAAACTTATAGACTTTTGTCAATTCATTTCACATATTTGTTACGTACAATTAATAAGTGAATGATTTAATAAAATACAACTCAACACAAAAATAAGGATAGAACTCGCCATTGATTTCCTTGTCGTTAGAAAAAGTGTTTATATAAGACAGCCTTTAAAAAGATAAGAAACATAAATAGTAATAAATTGTCTGTACTCGGCGCGACAGCCTGCTAACGGGTCAGAGCCTACAAGCAGCGTCCCGGCCTCGCGGCCATGGGTTTAAGGGGGCACGTGTGGTTAGCACGAAGACTCCCCACGCTGTATTCTGGTCTTCTCAGCCTAAGAAGTGAGTTTTCTCATCGTTAAATAGCAACATATACGGGGACATTGCTGGCAAAACGCTCACTATAATCTTGCACGACAAGGAATCGAACCCGGGGTCGCGTCAAGGATAGCGAGCACGGTAACCAATGAGCTAAACCACTGGGATAGTAATAAGTAGAAAAGAATATAAACATAATTCAAATCTTGGTTATTTGATAGAAAAATCTTGCAAACGTGTTTTACAATGAAGCCACAATTCCCTATTGATTTTGCTTGAGCTTGGGCATATACCGAGGTGGACAAATTATTAGACTAAAGGCTTTTCTCTGACTTAACGACTTATGAGTCATGAGAAGCTTCTGACAACAGTAACTATTAGAAGTGTAAGATTTATTAATGTTCTTAGAAATTATACACAGTTATTGGTACAATAAGGCACGACCGATACATACTTGCCCTAAAGAACTAATGTTTCCTTCATATAAATGAGTTGTTTAGAAAAAATGCAATGACTACGCTCCCTATCACAAGAGGAAAGAAAGTTGGTAAACATCAAGACACTGAGTATTCTGGGTTCCAATAGACTGCAAATAGTCCTGGCATGAATCCCATCGAAAATGTTTGTTCGTTAGTTAAAAGAAGCTTAAGAAAAGAAGGCCATAAAAACCAGCTCATAAAACAACTCAATAGAATCTCGCAAAATGACACTCAAATTGAAAGAATGGATTAAAAAATTGATTTTCAATATTCCTCAGAACAAGAATGTTAATTATGAAATGTTTATAAAACATTACAACCCTGTACACAGGTGTGTCAATATCTACAGTCGCAAATACATTTTGTCTCATTCAAAAACTCGAGTCTAATAATTTGGCCACCTCTGTACACCCCTTTCTAGAGTTGGAGAGGAAATGAGTGCGGATTCAGGGGAAGTTGCCTGTGCCCCTGCACCAGGTTTCTCAAGCGGACAGGTAGCTCGTGCGGGCGTGGTTTTACATGTCAGGGGTAGATGAAAGGGGAAGCGTTTCCACATGAATATGCTGAAGAGTAGAGAGGCTGGTGGTAGACTGAATATATGGACGACATGAGGCCTGAGGAAAGAACAATATGAAGAGAAATGTACACAATTAGAATAACAGGCAAGAGAACGATACTCTCTTGTCTGTTATATTAACAGAAGAAAGCATAAAGAAATGAAGACAAGCTGAGGAGAGACGGACGGATAAATCGTGATAATACGAAGTGAGGTATTTCGCATTACGAGAGAACTCAACGGAGAAAAGTCGAGAACGGTGGAATGTTTTCAGTATCAGTTATCAGAAGTGAAAACTATTGTTATAAGCATAGTTTAAGGCGTCAGAAATTGTAACAAAATATGAAGAGAAGTGTGTGTGTGTGTGAGTGAGAGAGCGAGAGAGAGAGAGAGAGAGAGATAAACAAAGCGAGAGCAAGAAACAGAGCGAGAACGTGAAACAGAGCGAGAACGAGAAACAGAGCGAGAACGAGAAACAGAGCGAGAACGAGAAACAGAGCGAGAACGAGAAACAGAGCGAGAACGAGAAACAGAGCGAGAGCGAGAAATAGTTCGAGAGCGAGAAATAGAGCGATAGAGAGAAAGAGAGAGAGAGAAAGAAAGAGTGAGAGAAAGAGAGAAAGAGTGAGAGAAAGAGAGAAAGAGAGAGAGAGAAAGAAAGAGAAAGAGAGAGAGAAAGAAAGAGAGAAAGAGAGAGAAAGAGAAAGAGAGAGAGAAAAAGAGAGAGAGAAAGAGAGAAAGGGAGAGGTAAAGATTATCTACGCAAAGGAAATAAATAGACAATTTTTCGAGAGATTTAAGAGTGCGTAAGGATACGGAACAGGTGCCAGCAAAATCTCCGAAAGGAGTGGATGTAACTGTTGGTCCTAAGAGCAGCCGCAGCGTCCAGAGGGAGGGCGGAGAAGCGAAAAGGCGAGTCGGGCAAATTCGACGCGCTCTCGAAGACACCGCGCTCCACGGGCGAGCATGGCGGTGGGCACGGGGCCGAGGGGAGGGGGAGGGGGAGGGCGGTCATGTGGGCGGAGGCCGGGCGCAAAACGCGGCTGAATATTTGATACGGGCCGTTCCGGCGGGCGGCCAGCGGCGCCGTTATGAATTCCGGAGCGCGCGAGACGCGCCGCCGCTTTAATCTTGTTCCGGCAGACAGCGCCGCGCGCGCCGCCACGCGGGGGTGAATGGAGGCTGCGGTGGAGGTGACGGGGCGGTCCTTGAAGGAATGGGGTCGGAGGTAAGGTTGGGGGGTGTGGTTTCGGGAGAATGCTGGGAACATCCAAGACGGGCTAAATGAGGGAAAGGGATGACAATGGAAGCGTGAATGAGGGTCGAAGGTTGATAATTGATTTTGATTGAATGGTGATTCCGGGCGCGATCAACTCCGAATATCATTAGCCCCGTTACTGTAGTGCTTGTCTACCTCGGGAGGTGGCGACGATATTACCGCACTGGATGGTGCGATCCGACGCCGACTTGTCCGTCAACTAACGGGTTTTTTCTCAACCAGGTAACTCCTACTAGAGGGGAATGCGCCCCAGCTGGGACGAGCTCTAGGCTCCCGACCGGTCTTTCGGTATATGTGATAGTGCTTGTAAGTTGGAGTGAAAGTAAGGGGTGAGGATATGTCAAAGAAGAGGAAGGAATGATCGCGCGTGAACCGAGGTCCGTTTTGTGAGGCCCGTTTAGTTACTGCTCCGGCATTTACCTGGTGTTGATCAGAGAAACGACGGAAAACAATCAGAGTAGCCACCAGCTAAAATTTTTTCCAGCCAGCGACTGAATTCGATATAGCTATCTAGCTAGAGTCAAAATCTTGCCACCGTCGGGACTCAAACCCTGGACCCCGGCAGAGGCACTGCAGTGACATCAGTTGAGGTCCAAAAGTGGAGTATGGGTGGGAGATATGTGAATTGTCGGGGCAGTTGAGGAAACGGTGAGGCCTGGCTCGGATAGGGAGAGAGACGAAAACAAAAGCGCGGGCGTAATAGGATGATCAGCTTGGATTGTTCCGCGGAAACATCGTTGCCTCCTCAGCATCGTTGACCGGCAGAATCCAGGATTCAAGTGCAGATGATGGTGGATTTTCTACCATACGATACGCATCTGGATCGAATCCATTCGCTGTCTGGAGGTGAATTCTAGCGTCGGCAGACTGGAAGGGTAGTTTTCCGTGGCTTCTCCGATCAAGATCTGGTAAAGGCTGGAGGTAAGGTAAAACCTTAACAAACGGGCCAAAGACTGCGCCTCCTCATTCCTTCCTCATCATCTTCCTCGACAGGGACAAGTGTCAGGGGTGGCAACGTGAGCGACACTGTTGTCAGCTACGTGGTTACGGCGTCAATGGTGGTTTCAGAGACTGGGCGGCGTCTGTGCAAAGCGGGTATGTGTGAGTGAAAATACGAGGGTTACGGGGGGAGACGGAATAAGTGCGGGGGCGTTGGTGGGTGGAGAGGGGGCGTTGGTGGGTGGAGAGGGGGCGTTGGTGGGTGGAGAGGGGGCGTTGGTGGGTGGAGAGGGAGTGTTGGTGGGTGGAGGGGGGGCGCGGGGCGGGGATGCACCCGAGTCGCAGTTGGTGGGTGGAGAGGGGGCGTTGGTGGGTGGAGAGGGGGCGTTGGTGGGTGGAGAGGGGGCGTTGGTGGGTGGAGGGGGGGCGGGACGGGGATGCACCCGAGTCGCAGATGGTTAATTTAAGCGAGCGGGTGGGGGTGAGGTGTGGTTGGGCGCTGGCTGCTCCGTGGCGCGCCGCGCCCGCCGCCTTCCTCCAAAGGCTCCACGGGCAAAGCCGACAGCAGCAGCAACCTCTTCGAACGGCAGAAGCCCCGAATAAGGTCTACATTCTCATTTGCATCTTTTATAAGATACGGGATATGTGAGAAAAGTTTCTATACTAACGTGTCGTTTACAATGCCACTAAAATCTTTATTTTTAGTTTTATTACGAGCTATTTAAATTTTCAGTGAGTTATGAAATTATTTCTAACATGCATGTTCTTCACTCCAAGGATTTGGGATTATAAAAATGTTATGATGATCTAAAATATAGGTTGCGATTTTTTTAAGATCAGCGTTATAAGTTCTAAGCAAAAAAATAACAAAAACGACTAGTATGCCATCTTGTTGAACCACAGAATAGATGGCAAGTAACGTTTAAATTAATTTCATAATATTATCCAGAGAAACAAATTATTTACCAATAATATTCACAAATATAATTGACAAATAAAATGTGGATATTTTTCAATAAAGAAATGATTTGTGACTGGCGCAAAATTCTAGAATAACAAATACAATTTCTTGAACACTTGCATGAAGCACTACACAACTTTTGCCAAATCAGAATATATATACTAATTTTATACTTATAAACCGTTTTCTGACTTTCGTCGATTTCCTCAAAAACTACTTCGTTTTTTCTTTTTCGATATTTGCACAAGTATTTTTTGGGAGGTGACACTTTTGAATTTTCAAGATAGCATATGAAATTCAGTTGTCCGATGTTGATTCATCTGCTTTCTCTTGATAAATTTGCAGAGAATGCGTATGCTATTATTCGTGTAGGGAAAGTCCGAAAAGGTTTCATTCTACTTCTTCCTAATAATTCAATTCAGTCAAATACGAATCTCGTATGGAGTTGTTATTGTTGCAGCATCTAAGTTAGATAGTTATAATATAAAACAATTTTTTTCTACATATGTTTAACTCCCTTTCATTCCTTCTCATTTACAAATCTAGTATTTCGTGAAATGATAACTTTGAGAGTAATTGGGAATATGGAACGCAGGCACAAATGAATGGGATATAAAAACGAAAATGAGTGAAACATATGTAAGTTGCTAACACAAATATTTGAAGTTTGCATTTGACGAAACACCACACGGGATAGTAATCTCCCTTAAGTTGTTTAATAGCAAGTTAGAATGATCGTACTTGAATTATAGGGTGTTATTGGGTTCTGTTCCAGATGGTCCACATTCTTACAGTAGAGTGTAAAAGTGAATTTTTGGTTGTTTCTGAGAGTAGAATTTACATTGCCTTTGCACTGTTTGCCGGGCGTCTTCAAATGGTTCATGCTCTTTCCGCTGCGAGACGCCACTGTTAGCGCTGAAAGAACCAGGCGCGGCGGCTGCCTACAGTCTTCCGAATTGACCCATGACCCATTTTGACCTTGAAGAACAGGAGTGATGCATATAATGTACACAATTCTATGATGCTATCAACAACACTGTAACAAAAATAAACAACGAACTTTGTACGAAACAACTGGTGTCCAGGAATCCACAGAAAAAAATAGTTGAACTATTTTTTGCAGGTTTTCTTCTATTGAATTTTACGGACAGTTTATCTTACGTAAAACTGGAATTTTGGAGTATTCTGAAATAATTACTGACATAGTCCAGTAGAAACACAAAAGTCACTTTTAGTGAAACAAACTTCAAATGAAAGAAAATCAATTCGTTGTTTTTCAACTTCATGTATATACTGAACTTGTGTTGAAAAGCTAATTTAATTAAGTAACGTTTACTTTGAGATCTGAAAGTTAAACACACGTTTCGTTATTGTAATGAAATTTTCTTTAGAATTCTTGAACTTCAACAATACGTTTTTGATGTTTATGCTGCATTGTCTTAGATATCAAAAGAAATGTCGTCAAATGATACTGACTCGGAAGTCGAATTACTCTTACAGATATTTGTAACACCACCGCAAACTATGACTTATTTACACATTATTACAATTTTTTAAATCATGAACATACGAACCATTTTCGTTTATCTCAAACTACATATAGAGATGAGTGTACAAAACGTATGCAGCTTCACTGAAAAGTCTTCTGACTTATTGTTTTAAAAAGCGGTTCTTTTCCGATATTCCGACTACATTTTTTTTTACTTTCTTTGATAGATAAATAATCAATAATCATTAATCAAGCTGCATCCATCTCCTAACTACAGTTTAGGAAAAGTTTATGTTAATGAAAACGTTTTTTTTAATGAATATTTACGCGCATTGTTCAGAAATATGCCCATGACGTACAATATAAATATTCAGATTTAAAAACAAACAGGAAATATATATCTTGAATAAATTAAAAATTGAGAGGGTAAATAATTAGTATGTTTTGATAAACCAAGAATTGAATGAGAAAAGACAATTTAATACCACCATCGATTTGAACAAAACGAATAATTATTCAATATGCAATTATGCAATGCGAAACATTTTTTATTGATATAAAGAGCTTTACAAAACGATCATTGTATTTTGTAGGCCCCATAAGAGAAAGAATCTACTATTAAAATATTTCAGTGACAAATGCTTGAATTACTTTTCTTGGGAAGCGCACGGCAACACAAAACTACGCTTTTCGATGTGCGGCTCGCCTTTCCTTGGCTCGCAGCCCCTGTCGAAGAGATCCTAAATTGAATTTCTCGCGAGGGAGACGGTGAATGCTCCGAGGCCCTCGGTCGTAAAGCCCGTTTATTGAGACATGCTTTTCCAGATTTTCGCCAAGAGAATAGGCGAATAGGAGATCGATTTTCGTCAGACGCTTTCGCCTGTGCTTTGAGCGAAGGCCTTATATGCTGCATTTTGCGCGCGTTTATCTTCTTGGAATTGCTTGAATAAAAATGAAATTTAAAGAATTTATGCAGCTCGATAAATGCATCTGGGTGAGAATGTACTTTACGATGCAATATAGAGTGGTACTAACTTCTTCTTTCCAAATATTCCGCATCAATTTCGAATATTGCATACTTTCTTCCCAACAATTATGGAGAATTTTCTCTGGAGGTATATACCAATATAAAAGTATTCAATAACAAAGGTTGCAAGCTCAAAATCAATCCAAGATTTTATGCATACACATATTCCTAATGCACTATAATTCATTAATTGACAACATATCAATGTAATAATTCTAACGCAAATAAGTAATTGCTACTGTATAAACACACTACTGTATACTTTTTTAAACACAAAATAAAAATGTTTTATTCGACGTTTAAACTTACACGTAACTTACACATATTTTATCAAACCAAGAAATTGGAACTCTAATAAAGTATTGGAACTTGATTTGGTAGAATTGCCTTCCGTCAAAATATCGTTCTTAGAGACAAGAATTAAAGGATAATTTAAATCAATTTGAGAGATTAATGTATATATATATATATATATATATATATATATATATATATATATATATATATATATATTGTGACATACCTGGTGGTGCCGGGTATCTTCACTGCAATATAACACTAAGAGAGGGTGTCTTTTACGTGAATGGGTCCCTGGATAAGTCGGTGCAACGTTGGGGAAATTAATCGTAAATGGAAATACAATTATAATAGGATTTATTTTAAATCAAAGTTGCTATTTACATAATCAGACAACGTTTCTTATACTCCGCCTTGGTACCAAGATTTAGAGTAAAATACATCTTTCATACCTTCGGGGCCCCGTTTGAATACCTATGATATTCGTAGAGCCGCTCGTGCCGACAGGGTTGTCGACCTCTGCTACTGCCGCGGGCCGTCAGCAGCGGATGGCGTGGTAATCGTCCACGGCTGATGCTCCAGCAATTCTTCCCCAACCAGGATCTTGATACCTCGGCTTCGCACCTTCCTCGAATCACTGTCCGTCAGTGGGTTTAATTACACAACCCGCGCCTACTCTGTATACTGGTCACGGCTCTGTACCGCGCAATTTCAAGAGTGTTTCCACCGCGCCAACTAATAAGAACAACATCAATTATTCTACCAACACTAATCTTTCACTATACTGCTACTTCTAATGTTCTATTTACATGTCAATTACTTGGCGGTCCCTAATATCACATAAAATACATCGCAATGTTATATGCGTCCATACACCGGCGGAGATCTCTCGCCGCACGTCCGCACTCGTCGCCGCTCTGCCAACGTCTCTCTCGTCAGCGCTCTGCCAACGGCTCTCGTCCGCGATTCTCGTAACGAACTTTTGCACGTGCGCGCTGCCCCGTTCCAACCGAAATTCACACGCTGGTCTCCCCGGCGGGGGCACCGTCGGCGGTGGCCGCGGTCGCTCGCCGGCCTCGGCGAGCCGCGCTCGGCGCGCGCACTGCACAGTCCAGACTAGCAATTGAATTCTTACACTAATGATTTAATTAGTGTAATGAAACACATATTATGGGTTTCATCACCCCCCCTTTTCTTTTTTGAATTTTTCCCGCTTCTGGAAAAATTCACACTAGTAACATCGTCACTGCCGATGGTTGCACTCTCTTGCATATTGCTAAAAGCCCTATATACACTTATAACTTAAAATCGAATTAACATGTGATTACTTATTATTAACCCTAACATTACACTTATTTACACTTCACTATTTTCCATCCATGTTGAACCAGGTTTCCGATTTGAAGCTTGTAATGTCCTACTTTGTCTTGTCTCTTGTGCGACAGTTCATCCCCATTTTGCTGACAGTGATTTCCTAACTCACAATTGTAGGACATAGCTTCCAGCGTGTTGAACACATCTTGATAGGTATCATCCCATTTCCAGCTACGACCTCTTCTACGTTTGTACCAATGGTTGACCATACCATCACTCTTCCCTCGCCCCTGACTTCGCTCCATTCTTGACCTGCCTACATCTCCTTCATTCCCATACTTTGGGGCATCTGCAAAGGTAAATTCGTACCTCTCCAATATCCTCAAACCCCTTCCTAAATCGGTATGATCTGCTCTGCTCAGTAGGCTTTGCACGGTGACAGGATACTGTCGCGTTGACATGCAAATGATTCCTTGATATTTTATAGGAGCAAATAATGTGTTTGGCTCCATACCGCTCTTCGTTCTGTATTCACTACGACTTCCCGTGATGTAGTTGTAATGGCTATTCCTCTGGTCGCTCTTGATGTTTATTTGGGTTTCTTCATTCCACTTTCGTACAGAAATCTTGTTTTCAAATTCCTTCAAAAATTTCGGAAATATACCAAAATTCTCTGCCCATGTCCTGGCGTTCTCTTCTAAAATTAGGTGTGATAACTGGATCTTGTATCCTTCCAATATGTTGTTTAATGCTAGGTGCCGTTCTTCTGCTCGCATAACTACCTTAGGGTTTTCCATCCCATCTCCCAGAGATTTCATCGACTTTGGAGGCATAATTGGTGTCACCCCATACTTGACACTTGGCGACATTTTCCCGTCTTCTTCCTGTTGAAACTCTTCTTGTACTCTTTTCTCTTCGCACCCTTGTATATTTTCCACGATTTCTTCTTCTATTATACGCTCCATTTCTTCTATTTTCATTCCCATTTCTTCTTCCATTATTAACTTCACTTCTTCCGTTTTCACTTTCACTTTATAAACATCCTCCTCGGTCTCGATTTGGACCTCCACCGTTTTGCCCTCCGCTGTCTTGACTTCTTCATGGATTTGGTTCGTCATCCCCTCGTTTCTATCTGTTACCGCTACCCTAGCATCTACTTGATGGCATGATTGAAATTTTAGCACCTCCTCTTTCCTATCCAGTTCCTCCGCTTTCCTATTCTGTTTCTCCTCGGATCTCTGTTTACCTAATTCTTTGCTCTGTTCTTCCGCAAACTTCTCAATCTGCTTCTCCGTTTGCTGCCTCAGCTGTTCTTCTAATGAATCTTCTGCCATTACGCCCGTACACACTTCGTATTCTTCGTCCATCCCCGAGTCAAATCCTACCGCCTGGCTCCCCAGTTCTACCACCTGCCGTTCTAGATCTATATTTGCTCTGTGATCGACCAGAAAATCCGTCCCTATGATTACCGAATATAATAACTTTTTGACTACCAGGGCCACTATCTCGTATACTTGGTCGCCAATCTTGGCTCGAAACATGATTTGTTTTGTGATGGGGCTTGACTTCTTCTGAGTTGCCCCAATCACATACGCCCTATTCATGGGCAAACACATTACTTCTTTTCCTGTTGCTTTTAACTCCTCATACATTTCTTCTGATACTACTGTAGTCGTGCACCCTGTATCCACTAAAGCTTCTTTAATTATACCTTCACATTCTATCGATATCGTGGGACATTTCCTGATTCTGACCGCTGAGTTCTTACATCTCCGCCACGGTTGGGTATCGTAGGTTACCGGCTGCATAGCGTTTATGGAGACCGCGTTTACGTCATCGATTTCCGCGTCCGCAATGGGGCCACCTATCACCGCGGACTCTATTAGTTTAAATAGTGTCCTTGATCACTACTTGTGCTAGGCTGTGCTAATCGGTCGGGTGCATTCCCGCCCCCGCCTCGCGTCTCCGTACGGTTTGAATTAGATCTGTTCCAGTCCGGTCTCTGGTTCCCCGGCTCTGGTCTCCATCCGTCTCCCCCTCTTCCGCGTTGGTTTCTCTGGTAATCGTTGCTCCTATCATTCCCTTGCCCCTGGTTACGTTCCGATCTAACCATATTAACATTCCCTTCATTTCTGTTCTTTGGTACGCCTGCAAATGTCAAGTCGTACCCTCCTAACACATTCTGGAATCTTTCCAGGTCGGTGTGCTGCACACTACGTAAAAGATTCTGCACCGTAACTGGGAACTGTCTTGTCAGTACACATATTATTTCCTGATCGCTCATCGGTGGGGATAGCGTTTTGTATTCCATAATACGCCTTGTTGCGTATTCCCGCAAACTTCCCATTGATTGGTTGTAATGATTATTCATTAAGCTGATTTTAAAATTAATTTGAATTTCCTCATTCCAATACCGCTCAAGGAATCGATCTTTAAATGCCTTTACTGATTCGGGAAACTTATCAAATGTATCGGCCCATATCCTTGCGTTGCCTTCTAACATTAAATATAATAATTGTATTTTACACCTTTCCGAAGTATTGATAACATCTAGATGTCGTTCTGCTGCCTTCATAAATATACATGGATTTTCTTTCCCGTCTCCTGAAAATTTTAGTGATCTTGGAGGGGTAAATGGTACTGTCCCGCTTGCTGCACTTGGGGATGCCTTGCATTCTTTTATTTGTTCAATCTCTGTTCGTAGTAACACAACCTTCTCTTCACATTCCCGCTTATTCTCCTGCATTTCTTCCTTGACTACCGATTGTATCCTCTCAATTTTCTCGTCCTGCTTAGCGGTTTTAGCATCTAGTTGTTGGAATAACTTATTCTTCAAATCCCCCCCCAGACTACTTACTTGGAATTCTAACTCCTTTTTCTGTTTCCCTAATTCTTCGGCAGTCCATTGCTCATGACTTTCTACCCGCTCCGTGATTTTAGTCATCTCATTCTTCGTTAACTCCATTTGTTCTTCAGCGCGTCCTATTCGCCCCCCTATTGCATCTAATTTCCTATTCTGTTCTTCTGCCAGCTTCCTAATCTGTTCCTCTGTGAATAATTTCTGTTCGTCGAATTTCCTGTTCTGCTCTTCTGCCAACTTCCCAATCTGTTCCTCTACTTTCCTATTCAGTTCTTCAGCTAACTTCCTGTTCTGCTCCTCCGTGAATATTTTCTGCTCCTCAGCTGACTTCCTAATCTGCTCCACTGTGAATATTTTCTGTTCGTCCAGCTTCCCATTCAGTTGTTCAAACATCTTCCTATTCTGATCGTCTGCCTTCCTATCCCGTTCTTCTGCTTTCCTATCCCGTTCTTCTGCTAATATTTTCTGTTCTTCCCGCATCATCATTATCATCTGCATTATATCTGACTGGTTATCTTTCCCACCCCCAGGTTCGGGTTTCTTGTTGCCTGGATCATCGGTGTTGATGTCACTTCTACTTCTTTATTAAAACTATCCCCTGACGTGTCGTCCAACCGGCTCCCAATTCCACTATCCCTGCTTTCTGATGACATGCTATTATCAATTCCTACACCTATCTCCCCTACTTCATCCGCCTTCTCTTCCCGGTCCCGCACTGCATTTTGCGCCTCCATCCTGTTGCTTTGAGCTGTCCGATCGATTCTCACTACACTAAAATACCGCACAAATTTTCCACTTGCCTCACCTACCAACGATATCACAGTTATCCTATGAAGTAACTATATCCGCCACAACACTGTATCCTTCGTGAATGGATTAATTCACACCTATTTCAATTGCTAACTAATGACGGACAACCCTCACTCACCACCAAAACACAATAACACTAATTCAATAGCCATATAAATTTCCACTCACCTACCAATGCATAAACATAATCCTTACAATACATAATATTATTACCATTGAAACACATATACACTGCTAATAAACTCATTAATACTATTACACAAAAATGCTTTCAAATTATAATAAATCCCTTATTAATTGAAATTACTTTTCAACGCACTTATTGCTATATTATGTACATAATCATCATTCACATTTGCATGTCATATCTCCTCCCTAATTTTCCTCAATAATATCATATAGATATTCACAACAAACATTCACACTGCTGGTATATATTTCCCAACCTGGTATCTTTTCTAATAGATTCCCCACACTTTACCATCACCAATAGATAATGCACTACTGAGTGAATGTTCCCAGCAAAAAAACAATTTTGTGCATAATTTGTACAACACTATTAACCACCTTCATATTCTCATAAGAATTATTACTACTTCCCCATTTCTTTGATTTCCATGTTATAAAAAAAAATTGCCAAGCAGTTCAAATATTATTAATATGTCTTACAAAATTTGGAATTCTATTACATTATATTATTTGTAACATGTACATGTATAGCCTTCATAACCTCAGTAACTACAATATTAACTATATATTGGATGCTCACAAATAATTGCCTATGTCAGCCCGCAATTAATTACGCAACAACATTTTTGTAATTATCAACATTTCATTATGCTTACTTGACTTGTACATGTTTTTGCTAACACATGTATTGTTATTTTTTTTTACTCTATAATAATACACTTTGCACTGCCTGCTTCTCATCTGTACCCTGCATTACTATACATCAATTACATGCACATTATTTTCCAACATTTCACCAACTTTCCTAAGGCCACATTTCTTAACTATACGTTTTCCACTTGTTCGGGCGCCAGCTGTGACATACCTGGTGGTGCCGGGTATCTTCACTGCAATATAACACTAAGAGAGGGTGTCTTTTACGTGAATGGGTCCCTGGATAAGTCGGTGCAACGTTGGGGAAATTAATCGTAAATGGAAATACAATTATAATAGGATTTATTTTAAATCAAAGTTGCTATTTACATAATCAGACAACGTTTCTTATACTCCGCCTTGGTACCAAGATTTAGAGTAAAATACATCTTTCATACCTTCGGGGCCCCGTTTGAATACCTATGATATTCGTAGAGCCGCTCGTGCCGACAGGGTTGTCGACCTCTGCTACTGCCGCGGGCCGTCAGCAGCGGATGGCGTGGTAATCGTCCACGGCTGATGCTCCAGCAATTCTTCCCCAACCAGGATCTTGATACCTCGGCTTCGCACCTTCCTCGAATCACTGTCCGTCAGTGGGTTTAATTACACAACCCGCGCCTACTCTGTATACTGGTCACGGCTCTGTACCGCGCAATTTCAAGAGTGTTTCCACCGCGCCAACTAATAAGAACAACATCAATTATTCTACCAACACTAATCTTTCACTATACTGCTACTTCTAATGTTCTATTTACATGTCAATTACTTGGCGGTCCCTAATATCACATAAAATACATCGCAATGTTATATGCGTCCATACACCGGCGGAGATCTCTCGCCGCACGTCCGCACTCGTCGCCGCTCTGCCAACGTCTCTCTCGTCAGCGCTCTGCCAACGGCTCTCGTCCGCGATTCTCGTAACGAACTTTTGCACGTGCGCGCTGCCCCGTTCCAACCGAAATTCACACGCTGGTCTCCCCGGCGGGGGCACCGTCGGCGGTGGCCGCGGTCGCTCGCCGGCCTCGGCGAGCCGCGCTCGGCGCGCGCACTGCACAGTCCAGACTAGCAATTGAATTCTTACACTAATGATTTAATTAGTGTAATGAAACACATATTATGGGTTTCAATATATATATATATATATATATATATATATATATATATATATATTCTTACCGCCTTACCTATCGTACACACCTTGTACCTTCTTCAGCACACTCAGCATGCACTGTAAGCAAGTCGTTAAGATATTATGCTCGTGAAGCGAGCTTAGAATCTCAGGAAGCAGGATCTTTGGGGTACGAGAAAGGTCTGAACCCTTGACACAATAAAAGTCACATAAATCACACATAAACGAGCATATAATTCACTCAAAATTCTGTGGCATGAATTGATAACAACGAAAAACAAATCACACATAGAATTACACTTCCAAAAATGATCGAATGAACATAAATAAGCAACTTTTATAGCCTATTCAACAAATGAACACTTAATTTTGTTCAGAACTAATTTTCTGAAGTAATTTCTTTATCCAGTACTGGGAATTCCCTTTGAAAATTCACTACGTCTAAATTTAAATTATTCTAATTACAATTGCATGTGAAACTAAACCTAATTTACAATCTCTTGCCTTTTCAAAATTTTACATACAATAATTGACCTGTGGGCAAGCGCACTACTCTCAATTTATCTTTAAATTATAAGTGCTGGTAACAGAATAATGGCTGCTACAATAGAATGGTTAAAGGCAAGCAATTACGCATTAAATCTCCCACTCCCAAGCTACAAATTATTAACACCCGTGTCCTCAAATTTTAACACTTCTGAAACTATTCTTTCCCTGCCGACGTGAACTTGACCTAATTTCTGGTTCTACAGGTTACCTCGAAACTGTCCGTCTTTCAACCTTGAAACAGCGTGCTGCGTTCCGCACCGCGTTGCTCGATTCCGAAGTTCTGCGTTGCTTTCGCCGTCCTCTTGCGTCCTTTCCTCGGTCGTCGTCTTCTCCCGGTCGCCTCGCGTATTCTTCCGTCTCCACTAATCGGTTTCTTCTCCTCCCACGGCTGCTACCGCCTTCGATTACGCCCAATTTACAGAAAATGTCCCTTGCACTTCCCTAACTGCCAGTGCAAGTACTTCGCTCGTTCCTAACTTTATTCTGTTAATCAAGAACTTTCAGAGCTTTCCTGAGAACGGGCACACTTTTACTTCCCGCATTAGTTAATAGAAGAATATTTCTCTAATTCCTGACTACTGCGCGGATGACTAGCTAGACGTTTCTCAACGCCGTACACTCCTATTCTAAACAGTCGTTGCGGCAATTTCTAACTAATCTAACGCTCTGATAAAATCTGCACACTTGCCAAGCGGTGCCTTACATGAAGAACTGCTGACCCGACGCGTGCTAGCAGAAGAGATGTTGACTCCAGGCGAGATGGCGACAAAAGAGAGCTCCCGCTTCCGCGTTTGCGTATTTATTGGCGTTCGCCTGGGGAAATTCGGCGTGGTGGGGATTATTTCTCCTACTTCAGCCCTTCACCAGCAAAAACGTGACTTGATAGTTCGTGGCAACTAGTACGAGCAACGGATACCAGGCTGCGCGTTTTGCTACTATTGTTTTCGGCCGCTCTTCTCGCTGCTTGTAAACGTTTATGCCGGCGAAACTGTGGTGTTATGGGGTTGTATAATCCCATTTCGCCACAATATATATATATATATATATATATATATATATATATATATATATATATATATATATATATATATATATTCCTGACACAAATTGAAACAACCAGAACAACGACCGTGTTGGAAAATAACAAACTTACAACCATTCTTTCCATCAGAAAATACAATTCATGAAAAACTGAAATTAAAGGTAGTTTCTTCCTACAGAAGCCAACGAGAAAACATTCCTATCCGCAACACAGCTAAAAAATTAAATTTTTCCTTCGCGTATAATTCATGCTCATTTGCAGGAACGTGACTTCTTCGCTACCGCCCGAAAACCATCTGTGCTTGCCAGCGCCACCGCTTGGGGGCAGCGCACTCGCAGATGGCGCCCCGAGAGCCGCGCGGGCGAAGATAAAAATGATTAAGGAAATAAACACGGAAAGCGGTTCCTTATTTATGAGATGGGGCATCCGCTTGCGTTTCCAGACGCTCTGGCTGGCGAGAAATCCGAGCGAAGGATGGTCCATCCCCTTGGAAGAAGGAACCGACGCCTTTCGGGGGGGTTCTCTGAGAGATTATTTTGCCAACGTCGTAAATAAGTTTCTTATCACTGCACGGAAGAGTACCATCACTCGAAACGTAGGCGTTAGATTAAATTTTCGGTTTGCCCTGAAAACGTAAGTAATATAATAAATCTAATTTAGATGTTGGTCTCGACAGTACCGAAGAGATTGGGACAATTGTTAAAATGGAAAGAAGTTTCACTTGCTGTGCCCTAAGGATGAAAATTGGTGATATGTTTACTATCCAATCTTTCATGTTCCAATATTTCCTCCTTCTTATTACCTATTTTCTAGGTCGCTTAGTTATCTTCATTAAGAACGCAGAAACATACAGAAAGCATTGTCTGTCCATATTGTCCTTTTGTGAAGTTGATTATTTATTTTATGCTCATTTACTCCTTTTAATAATACGTTTCTTACGCTGTCTCACCAACGGAATTTCATTTTTGATGTTTAAATTTTATTTTTTTCCAAATGTTAGGTTAGGATTTGTAATTACTTCTGAAAATAGGATTGCACAGAGAATCAATGATATATTGCACATCAGAACTAGTTTTGGTGAACACTATATCTTGAGTCCAGTAAATTACCACATATAATTATTTTCACACGTGTCTTTGGGAAGAACGCGTTGTTCAAAATCAAAAGAACATGCATGATAGTTTAAATAATATTTCCTTTGTTAGGCAATGATGAGGCGATTATCACAGTTACTAAGTAGACACAGTTACTTACTTTTAACCACGCCATTTTCTCTTTTCTCATTTTCTTGTATGTGTATGTTCGCGCATCCTGTAAATGTTGACAAAATGAAAGCAGCAGATGAATCCCCCACGCACGCCAGCCACATCTCCTTTAATTTGCCAGGCTACAAGCGGAGAAATTCCCGTGCCTTCTTCGCCCACTCCGTCTCCTCCATTTATTACAGGCGACGCCACCGCGCGCGCGCGCTCTACCGTCCCGCGGGAAATAAACTGAAACGACTTGTTTCCGGGTGAAATGACGACTTTTTCGCTTAAGAGGGAAAAGAAATCATAAGGGCGAAATGCGTCTGGCTCGCCGCGCGCCGCCTGCCGGGAGGCGATGGAAGCTAAGCGACGCGGCGATTCGCACGGAATTAAGTTGCCGCCCTGCGCTCCTCGCCGCTCGTTAGCGGTTGTGCTCATCTCGGATGAGAGACGAGAGAACACGAAGAGAGAATCCTGTGATTCTGGAAATGCTATGTTCTTATAGCGATTCGGAACAGTTCTAGTGTAGAGCTTCCGTTTCCAATATGCTTCATTTCTCCCATCTTCCGTTTGCAGGTTTCTGGCGGGTTTGCATTTCTGACGTCACCTTTGCGTAATTCCCTAAGGCGTCTTCTTCTTCTCTGGTTCACAATCCAATCCATACTCTTATTAAAACGTATATTTTTCTTCATGCGACATACGTGAAAGCAACATAATAAACATGTTGATTCAATTATGACAATCGTTCATAAAAACGTAAACATTCATACAAATTTTCTTGTTATTCAACTTGTTTAATAATAACCAACTATCTCTCAGTCTCCATTGATTATGATAGTCTATTAATTGCTTTCTCGTATACGTCGTATATACCGAGTATTATACGTAGTTCAAGGTAAAGTTATGTAGTGGTTAAACAGAAAGTTAAACTGCAGAAAATCGATTTTGACGGAAAAACTCTTATACATTTAAGTTTCTCGGACGTCAGAAATGTGTTGTGGTTATTTTTTTCCAAAACGATCCTTGAATGAATTTAGCTCAAATTCAGCATTGCCTCTATCTCAAGTTTGACAGGGCGGTCTTAGGGCTCGAATCAATCCCACCAGAGGCGGATGTTCGACAGCGGGTGAAAATTCTCGGGGTTAGCTGCGATGATCGGTAGTTTTCCGTGGTTTCTCCGATCAATACGAGGTAAATGCCAGGAATAATACTTTAACAAACGGACCACGGACCGTTCACGCTCTTTCCTTCCTCTTGTCCTATAATTACCCCTCTCTTACACACACACACTTAAATCCAATACTTTACCACGCATGTCGGTCTTGCAGGCGCCGACTTCTAGGCCGCAGACTCAAGAGTTAAGGTAATTAACTAGTATTGGAAAGTCAGCGCCATTTTGTAACACCACTCCTCTATTTTTTATTACGTTTGCTAACGTGTACGCATTATTTTTTATTTTAATGGTTCTCAGAAAATTAATTTCAATGAGGTAAAAATCTATAACGCTGTTCCCAGAGTTAGTCTGATTTTGAGGACTTATAATTCCGAGAAAATGCTGCTTTTACATTTCTGCCAGTTCTTTCACTTAAACGCTCATATATTTCACGCATTTTGCACTCCCACTATTATTTCTTAAGGGTTTCCGGGAATTTCTTTTTGAGCTTCTTTAACTTCGCTAATGAATTCGAGCGAGAAAAAGGCTTTTTTAAATATTTATCTTCCATGAATTCGAAAGCCAGACTCATGCTGTCATCAAAAGCACACATTACTATTCCAGACAAAACTCATCTCTGAAAATCAATTAACATTCACTAGTTGTTTAAATTGCATACTTCTTTTTTAATATATTAAATCAATCTGGATTTTATTATTTCTGAAATTTGAACAAAAAAGTTAGATGGTTGGTTGGTTGTTAGTGATCCCGGGCGCGTCAAATATCGAGATCGTTAGTCCCGTAAGTGTAGTGCATATTTCCCCCTCTGCAGTTGATGGTGGTGATCTTATCCCGCTGATTGGCGAGATTCGGCGCCCACCTATCGTCGGGTGTCGGGTTCTCCCCAAGCAGGTATCTCCCACCACCGGGGCACCGTCCCAAGCTCTACGCTCCCGACCGGTCTCCCGGCATGCGTGGTAGTGTAGTAGCATGTTCTGTAAGTGTGTGTAAGGGGTGAGAGAAGGAAAAGGAAGAGAAAGGAAATAACGGGTGCGGTCCGTTTGTTAGGGTACTGCTCCGGCTCCGGCCATCGCCTGCTATTGATCGGAGAAACCGCGGAAAACAACTGATCAAAGCAGTCTGTCTCTAGATTTCTCCTCCAGACAGCAAACTGCTGACAAGATAGTGTCGAAAATAATGCCACTTTCGGGACTCGAACCTAGGGCCGAGTCAGAGGCACCCAAGTGACATCCGTTGATGCAGGGTGCCAAAGTTAGAAAATCGAAGACTTATTGAAGATGAAATTTACAATAGCATTAAAATTTGTTTACCTTCGTACTGAGTAATATTTTTAATAATTAAAAAGAGATGTGCACTTCAAGTTATTTCACTGCTAATTCTAATTTTTGAGGAATACGTTTTTCGAATTATTATTTATAATTTCAGTGACCTAAAATCATTCTACTATAATGGCCTGATTACCTTTGGATTTGTTGCTTTCTTGGTATGTTTTTTTATTTGTAAGAATGTGTAAGAATATGTACCTACCCTAGAGTAAAGTATAATTTGAAAATTTGGGAAGAAATTTGTCGTTTAATAACGGATTAAACTTAAACTTTTGAACGATATCTTGACAAATAGTAGAAATAATATTTCTACGCTTGCCCAGTAATCTTGACTCCTGTAAAATGCGTGATTAAATGAAAAACGAGAACGTTTTCTTAATACATTGTCTTTGTCTCTTAGTACACGATTCTCTGTGCGACTGTTTGAAACGTCATTCCAACCAATCACTAGAAGAGGAACCAAGTTAAAGCAACATTTCTTATTGTCTCCTCGTTCTACGACTTTTAGACTATCAGGAGAGAACTTTTAATGGAAATTGTTCTTCAGAGACGAAGCAGTTCTTTCTTATGGTGACCTGGGATCCCGACGAGTTTCTTTTAAGTGCGACCGGTGAGCAACGCGCTTTCTTCGTTGATACAAAAGGCAATTCCGCGCACCTCCCGCAAAGAACAGCGCCGCGAACGGGGTCAGTGGGGCGCGAAAAGCGGAGATTACCCCTGTCGCCGCCCCCATCGCCATCTCTGTTGCCGCCCCTATCGCCATCTCTGATGCCGCCCCTATCGCCATCTCTGTTGCCGCCCCATCGCCATCTCTGTTACCGCCCCCATCGCCATCTCTGTTGCCGCCCCCATCGCCATCTCTGTTGACGTCCCTTGCGCCATCATCGACAACTCTATTGCTTATTCTGCTGCCATCATCACCAACTCTGTGGCCATCCTTTCGCCGGCATCGTGAACTCTTGATGCTGCGTCCTCAGCCAACAACGCGAAATGTTGCCGCCTCGCCACCATCATCACCAAATTTGATACCGCTCCCGCCGCCAACGTTGCCATCTCCGTTGCCATAATCATCCGATTCCTCTGCCATCATCACCAGCTCTGTAACTCTTTTGCCACTCCGTTACAATCATCACTGACTCGATTGAAGTCATCATTGCTAACACTGCGCCATTGTCATCACCTCTGCCGCCTCTGCTGTCATTACTAACACTTACGCCGCCACACCTCCCGCTATAATTAACACTACCCCCGGCATCGTCGCCGACATATTCGCAACCTCCACTTCCATCTTCTAGCTTCTTCGCCTCCATTAGCATTATCACAGTAGTCGTAGCACGTCCACCGTCATTACCACTACCATGGTCATCATTAACTCACTGCTTTAGCTCCCGTTACCATATTCAATACTGTCGCCAGGCGAACACCATTATCGACGCACCGGCTTAGGTGCCACTGGCTGGAGTTTCCACGGTAGAAGGATTTTTGGGCACTACCTAAAGAGCTACTAGGTCGAATTCAGTCACTGTCTGGAGAATTCTAGCAGCCGACTGCTTTGATAGGCAGTTTACCGTTTTCTCCGATCAACACCACGCGAATTCCGGAGCAGTTGAACAAAACGCACGAAATGCGTTTGGTTCGTTTGGAAATGGTCACGAAATGCACGCGATCTTTCCTTCCTCTTTCTTTTCCTATCCTCATCCACACACACTGACATGCACCACACTACCACGTGTCGGGAGTCTTGTCGGATTCTTAGCTTGTGTCCACAAATGGGAGAAACCTGGTTGTGAAAAGCTGTGCAATCCGACATGTAGGTCGGCACCGGATCTTTCAATCCAGCTGGGAAGGATCACCGCCACTCCCTGTGATAAAGCATGCACCACACTTACGGATACAATGTCCTTAGCAGTTGAAGCGTCTGGAAACACTAACCAATCGATCATCATCGACGCCACTGTCATCGTCAGGGCCATCATTACATCATCATTAGTACCACGTCTCCGGCTCCACCACCAAAACCATCGGCACCATCCTCACCGCCAGCGACAGAGCGAAGCGCCTCACTCGGAGAGATCCGAAGACGAGGCGATGAAAAGCTCAGGATGGGGCGAAGGGCAGGAACACAGAAACAGACACAGCTAACGCAATGGCCATTTACCAAAGACGACAATCTGAAATTGATACCCTGGGAGGTACTTTCTGATGATATGATGAACAAAGAATTTATTTATAAAGGAAATAAAAGAATGGGGCGATGTGAAGAAATTATCAAAATATGGAGGAACTTTAGAAAAAAACAAGTAATTTAGTAAAAATGGAAAAAATACGAAAACAGCACCTCCAATCAAAGAGATGTTTCTGACCCAATTTTACGATACCACTTAATTGTGTGTTCTTACAATTGTTTGACGTTTACTATCAAAACGAGATATCCACAATTATAATATTTCATTCCTAAAATATTTCAATTTTATAAGAATATTCCTATAAAAGTATTCTCAATTATGTAGTGACAAAGGAGTTTAAGAATTTTATTACCACTGGTGAAATTAGCCTTTCAGCACGATGCATCTTCAGCTCGTTTCGAATCTGCTGGCTTCAAAATCATCCCTGCCTTTGACTTCCAATCGCAATTATCTTCTTCCTTCTGTACCTACGCCTGACATTCCTATTCGTATGACTGTATTCTCCTCCCGAGTCGTATCCACTTTTTGCTAGCAAGTAACATTCTCATCACAGGGGCAACTTTCCCCACCCCTTAACTACGTACTTCCGTACTTTGGAAGGGGAGATGGAGTCATTGTCTTGCCGCTAGCGCCAAAAACCAGCACCGCCCACACCACATCCGTTGGCTCCTGTATCTCACGTTTCCCCTCCCCCAGCTACCCAATCCACGGCTTCCTCTTGTTGGAAGCCGCCCCCTCGTACGCCGCCAGCTCTTTTTTCTGTAGCCTTTCAGCCTTTCTTTTATTCTCTTTAGTGTACCCCTTGTGTTTCCGTCCTTTCTGAAAACATTGTGCAACTTTCCTATTGATTTCCTTCTCGCTATTCATTTCCTTCTTAATTAAATAATTTGTGTACATTACCTATAATAATCAGTTTCGCAATCTTGGCAATCAAATGGTAACACTTAACTTCTTATTTAAGATGAACCGTTGCATTTGTTTTGGTCTTGTATAAATTCACTGACCTTTCAAATTCTTATCAACGTTTTCTACATATACATATACAAGTCGCATTAAGGGAGAATGATAATTTAATATCAATATTACAGAATTTGGATATCGATAACTTCAACTAGCATTCTCAGCGGCATGGTTGTTTCAAATGATTGAAATATAAAAAAAGTGTGATTTTTATAAACATTTTTAATTTAACGTAGAATTGATAAGAATGTGAACGTAATGAAGAGATATTACAAGGCATTGCTAAAATTAAAAAAGACAACAACTGTAAGCACGGACGAGATGAACAAAAAGATTTTTTAGACGGACACTTTTAGCTGTTCCTTCAAGGCATGCATAGCCTGCTAAAAGTTCAATTTTTAGCACTAAGTGCTGAAAGAGAGACAAAGCTCAAGTGTTCAGATAAGAATCTAACTCTCAAAATAATTTATGCTGACGGCATTAGCTAGTACTCATCGTAATGTTTCATTAAGTGATTTGTATTCTTGAATGTAAATAAAATGAAAGTCAGTAACACTGTCTAACAAATAGGTTTGATACACGTGGTAAAATTTATTTTATTTTGCTTGTTTCTACGAGAAATGTTACCATAGGCTGAGTGACGCAATCCATTACAGAAAGATTCAGAGTGTAGTGTTGTGCAAGAATGTGGTACATTTAATGTATCTTAATAGAACGCAATTAGTAATATTCCAATGAGAAAATTTCATTTCATATTGGAAAATTCTATACATTATTGAATATTAATCTTTCTGCTCAATTGTAAACAAATTATAGGAATTTCAATGATTTGCTACTCATCTGAAAACGAGTTTGATCGGCCTATGGTAGTTCTAGACGCAAGCAGATGGAAGTAAAGTACAACATCGCATGCAACGTTCCTATTTTTCTGGAAATTCAATTTATCTTTCCTTTCCTCACACATTTCTCGGAAGCTGATATCCAGAATCGACACGAGAAAGTGCGAGCCATACGTTTCGCCGCGTCGCGTTCCAATGGCAAACGGAGATCGATCGCAGAGCTCGGCGAGCGCTGTCGGCTCCTGAGTGTTCTCCTCGCCGAGACGGCCCTGCCTCTGCCTCTGAGAGCGCCGCTTCGATAGAGGCCGCCTCTGAGTCTTCTAGTTGCCTTCCTCTCGAGTTGCATTCCTTGTTGCCTTCTTTGCAGGATTTTCCGAAAGTTTCTGCTCTTCGGTCACCTTCGTATTAACATTTTTACCTCTCAAATGTATCTTCCCGGGTTGTCTTTGCATTTGTTTCGGAATTGCGACGGCAGAGGATTTGTTTAATATTTTGTCCTTTAGGGGATGGCCATCTCCAGTTAGTGTAAAGCTGTCGAAGAATAGACTATTATTCCTGTAATACAGGTTTCTCTTCTAATACGTGACCACGAAGAGCGCTACATCCCGTCAAAAAAGTAACCCCCATCGGGAATTTAACCTGGGAACTTCCGATCTACATCGCGAAATGTGATTTCTAACATTATTCTAACAGATTAAATTGAACTCTGTATGAAACAAGCCATATAGTATAACAAAGACGAAAGATTGAAACTAACTACAAGTGTGTTAAGTGTGCCATTCCGAGTAATAGGGCAATAAACTAAAACACTTGACAATTTTAACAATTTACTTCTTTCAATAGCATTTCAGTCCTTTGGGTGACACTCGTAAAAGAAGAGGTATACACTTTACATATGTTGGAGCACATACGGTTATAGTAACAATATAGTAACACAAGAGATTAATACATTCAGGCACAAATTGATTTATGTATTGTAACGGCTTAATTGAAATAACCGTTTAACCTGATCATATTGACACCTTTAGAAATGCATTCCTTCACAAGGATAATGACTAACCCCTATCTTTGCAACATACCTTTTTGAAAGTGTATACTGCAATATTTAGTCTTACGCATATGATTGTCAATGTATTTAAACATCCCTTCAGGTATCAAATATAAAAATAATGCATTTTTAGTTTTTTGTTATAGATGTATTTTTAGTTTTTGTATATAATTAGACATATTTTAAAAATATTCTGCTCAGGATTTGATTCGTCTGATGGTTGCATTCTTTTCGAGCTCTTCTATAGATCCTTCCATGCATTTGGAATGATAGTCCTTCCTCAGTCACCCGGATTGCATCTTCATCCTTGCAATCCAGTCCTTATCGTGATCGGAGGTCTGCTCGTCAGGCCGCTTGGAAACCTTGTTGCAGCTTCTTTCCCATCGCTGCCACTCTGCTGCCTCCTTCGTTCCGCCCGTTTGCGCTTTCCCCCTCCGGTTCCGTGACATTTAGATTTATTAATTAATAATTCTGCAATTAAGTTTGAGAACTTGCTGGCAGAATTCACCGTGCAATCTGTTATAGCACTCCACTCCACCAAAAAATGTCCATTCTAATCACCATTTCCTTCTAACCTCTCCAGCCCCCCGCATCGTGTGCCTGGCTATCGTCTCTCTCTTGCGGGTAATCATTGCATTCCCACCCTGGGATTTTGTCGTTATCCCTTTGACCTAGCGCCTCTTTGGGGCCTATTCGACTCTCACGACACTTCAAATGAACTTTCTTCCTTTTCCTTCACTCAGTCGCCACTCGCTCTGTTGGTTTTAGCGACGTACGAGAGAAAGATAGTACAGAACGCAAAATATATCGCATGGAAAACACGACTTAACTTTTGAGAAAAATATTCAAAGTATTTTTAAGTAATTTAATTTGAAACTTTTACAAATCTACTTGATACAATAGTTTCGAGGCAGAAATTCAATGATTGCAATGGTCTGGAATATTTGCAAACATGCAATGATTCATGAAAATACGTTTATATCTTAAGAAAGTGTGCCATTTCGTATAATAGGGTAATAAAATAAGATACTGAGAGTTTTAACAATTTACTACTTTCAATAGCATTACAGTCGGGTATGGGCTTGGGATGCCTTCACGATAAGAGCCCATTCTCCTCTTCGCCATGACTTTCCTCACCATCCAGTATTCATCTTCTTCATATCTCCACCCACATCCTGGATTCACCTTGTTCTTGGTCTGCCTCGCCTTTCTACTCTATTATTTTACCGCGTAGCATAATTTTAGGCATTATATCCGCTCCCACTCTTTGCAGTTGTCCCAGCCACGACAGTCTAGGTGATTTCACAAACCTAACTATATCATTCCCTTGAAAATAGGATTAATTTCTTCATTATATCTTATTCTCCATGTACATCCCTAGGACCATAGATTTTTCTGATCACTATTCTTTTAAATCCACGCAGGGTCTCCATATTGTTATTAGTTAAAGTCCATGCCTCTGCTGCATAGGTGGCTTCTGGTATGATCATTGTTTTATATAGTTTGACTTTAGTTTTCGCAGTCAAAAGTACATATTTTAGGAGCTTAATGTTTGCATAATACGCTTTATTGTCAAGCATCAGTATCTTATTAATTTCTTCAGACATGTTATTTGTATTATTTTCACACATGTTATTTGCTTACTCAAAGATATGTAAATTCACGTAACAATTGACTTAAAATTGTAATTTCTCGTTTCTTAGTGAAGCGAAAAACGAAACGGTTGAATCATGTACATGATCCGTTATCGTAAGCTTTATTACGAATTTAGATTTCTCATAAAGCAATAAGTTCAAAAAGCCGATGGGCAATAAAAGATACGAATTTAATCCCCTGCAATACGAACGAGGCAACACTTCACAAACTAGCATAAATTTCGCTTCCCAAACGATTCAAACGGAATTTATAGGAATGGGCCACTTATTTATCGTGCATTTTTACCCGGCATTGTGCGCCCGGATTTATGGGCCGGGCCGCGCGACCTGCCGTGAAGCGCGCGCGGAGGACTTCCCGGGCGGCCTGGCGCGGCGGGCCGCTCCGCCAGGACATTTCGCGAGCGAGCGCGCGCGCGATCCAATCAAACGAGCAGCAGCCGCCGGAAATGGAGCGGCGACACGTTCGCTCGCGCGCCGCGTGGGGGCCGGGGGGGGGGCCTCGGGCACACCCCGCTTTCCTCCGAGATGCTCAGGGCCATCCCACACATCCTGTGCTACATGTAGGACGGGTAAATTAATGTTTGATCGACTCCATAAATGGGAAAATATTCAAAGGATTTGTGTTTTGCGATGTAATTAAAATGGCAACATTAAATATGTAAATTTGTAGACTCTTCTTTCAAACAGTTATGGGAATCGGAGTGCAGTCACGCATCAACGATGCTTTATTTTACGTGGTGAGACTTAGACTATTAAGCCCGCTCTTCTGCCTGACCATGCAAATATCGTTACGCTCCTTTCGCCATCTAGCAACGAAAGGTTTCACTCGGCGATTTGTGAGTAGCTCAGAGGCTAATTTAATCTTGAGGATTTTTTTCAAACATGGAACAGTCGGATTTACTTTCCACGAAGGAAGGCGTACAAAGCATTGTTCATCCACGGATTTGATTGGGTTTGATGGAACTTGCCGATTATGCAATCTGGAAGTGTTGATGCAATCAATTTTTTTATATAAATTCCTCAAATAATAACAAATAATATTTTGTCCGTCAACCTACACAAAGATAATACTGAAAAACAAAGTGTAAGAACTGGCGAATATATTGATATCTAACACTGGTCCTAAGGGAAGTGAACTCAAAATATGATTGCCACTTGTCTCTATCACCCACCGTTTTTTAGATATACTTATTCAATAATTTATATTTCACTAGCAACATTTTTGTTAAAAGGAACGTATAATTAGTTAAGAAAATAGTGAGATTGAATCACATGACACACATACTACATTGTAGTATATATTTCATTGTATTTTATAACATACACATGAAATCTATTCACACTGAAAATACTTAATCTCAGATGTATTCAGTTCGAATATCGTAGCTGTAGATTTGCGTTTGTGCTGAGCATTTGGCATGTCACGGTGAATTGTTCAGTAGTAGTCACCCAACCTTGCTGCACATCATTGGCCCTGATACGTTACTCCATCTCTGAGATTTACTACTGAAAACCATGTTCGTCAGTGACCCAACCTCGGTATTTGGGCAAGGAGTTAAGATGTAAGTCGAGGAGATGAATTTTGGCATGTTGACACCCAGCTTTTTGCAGGCACTGATGCACTTCTTCGCAACATTTATATAGTAGATTTTTAATTTCTAAGAAAATTGCCTACAAGTGATTTGAATGCCATCAATGCACTTATTTCAGGCCATTCAGTAAGTCTTGGCAATGGCTGCCAGCAATTAACTTCTTTATTTGTCGACCTGTGAACACACCATCTTCCGCATAACTGAACTCCGGAATCGTGTTGCACAAGTACCGAAAAGCATCCGAGTCATAGTCTAGTGCCTTCACAAATGTTTCATAAATCGCACCTTCATGTGAAGCGGTAGCATTGTTACGTTATCAGGGTCAATCAACGGCACATGAAGGACTTTTTTTTATTTCCTGGGTGCATCCTAGATTTAATTGGCCAATTTTTCTTCATGTAGTGGGGCTTTCTGACTTAATTGCCCAACTGGCAGATACTTGATGTACTCTGTCAGACGTTCCTCATAGATACACTATTTATACTCTTGATAGCTTATTTTTCTAGAAGTAGTGAGAGAGTTTCATGTCTTTTCAGGTGGGTAGAATATCTAACCAGTAGTGATGCGTATTTGTTTCCATTTTGTAATAATACTGCTTTCAAAGTTGTTTTAGCTGAGTCGATAAACAATCGCCATGCGCCAATGTTTTGTTCCACTCGAGGCTTGTCAAGAGACCTTGAACGTCCGCACAGTAGCAAATACTGTCACTCATTGCAAAGTAATGAGACATCGACAATGTTTTAAAATACTACCTAAAATATTTTTTTTCACAGAGGACGATAATATTGTGTGGCGTTGCGTAAAAAAATACAAAGACGTGGAAATAAACAAAACATGAACGGTGTTCCATGAACATTTGCCGGTATCTTAAAAACTTTACGCGACAGAGCAAAACTTTTCAGATTAGAAATCAACATAAAGAACACATCGGAAAAAGGAAACAACATGCCAGATATCTATAGCTTGTTTATCAATGTAGTTGTAAATCGCTGACTTGCACAGCAAAGTCTACAAATGTTCATTAATTATATGTACTTAATTAGAACTGTGTCACCGGAAAAGGTGCCTCAATGCATCAACTGATTACACTGCAATGCCTCTGACCGGAAGGTCCTAGGTTCGAGTCCCGATAGTGGCAAGATTTTCGACACTAGCTTGTGAGCGAGGCCGAATTCAGTCGTTGGCTGGAGAAGATCGGTAGTTTTCGTGGTTTCTCCGATCAACACTAGGCGAATGCCGGATCAGTACCCTAACAAACGGACCGAGCGAGATCTTTCCTTCCTCTTCCTTGTCTTATCCGCAACCCTTACACATACTTACACTAACATGCACTATACTACCACACATGCCAGGAGACCTATCAGGAGCTTAGAGCTCGTCCCTGCTGGGGCGGCGCCCCGCTGGTGGGAGATACCGGATTTGGGGAATCCTCGCTACTCGACGGGAGGTCGGCGCCGGATCTCGCCATTCAGCGGGGGAAGATCACCGCCACTGTCCGATGAAAAAGCACTACACTTACGGGATTAATACCCTTATTAGTTCACGCGTACGGAACCACTTACAACCAACCAATTGGCCATGAAACACTACGAAAACATTTCATTCTTCATCAAGAGAGACGCGGAAGTATGAATGTTATCACCATACGTGTATCACCATTCAAAAGGGAGAGACATTTGGTTCATCGTTTGGAAGAAACAATATTGTACGAAACAATGGCAGTGCTCCTTGCAAGAACGTGTGTGTTATCGATGTTCCTCTGGAACATCTCCGAATTACACAGCGTGCGAAAATTCTGTACACAAAAAATGACAGACTGATAGATTAAGCAAATGCGTTTTAAAATTCGCAATAAAAGATCGATTATGGACGGTGGCTGAACTAGCTGCGCCTAGCGAATCCACTCTAGGCAACCCTCCAAACAGTCAAGGAAGAACTTGACTGCATATCTAGAGGTAACGTTCACGTAACTGGGTATTTAACTACATTTCTTATTTCCAATGGGCCCAGAAATTAAAAGAAATATGTGTAGACTCCGGCATGTTGTAAGTGTTTATGGCTTTGTTAGATACCCAGTAATTCGGGAAAAATACAAAAACAATGAAAGAGTTTTGACTAAAAAGGAAATATTTAGTTGTGTTATTCCACGTATTCGCATACAGCGCGTATCCACTGAATTCTCAATCTCTGCGTTTACGATATTACTGTTTACAAAATAGCTGAATGTTGCGACAGGAAGGCTCCGAGAAAAAGGCCGTTCTCCATTAATCATTTGTTATTCATGTGTTATGGAGCAGCAACGGTTTTGATATTCTTGGGTTTTGTTTATATATTCTTGGTTACATTTTGATATATTTTTTGTTATAAAGATCTATTGTGCTGTACTTTACAATTTTATTGCAGTATTACTCAAAACTGTTGTTTTGTCTGTGTAATTGTTGTTCTTGAGTATTGGGGGCGCTACATATTGAAAAACCATTTGTGTGGTTTTGTTCAGCAGCATTTTTCCTGCAGGCCACTAGTTCAATTAATAGTTGTTAAAGCCATTAGGTGGTTATATATAATATACCCTTTGTGTCTTCCAAACGGTTTTTTACATCACGTTACAAGAAAAATTCATAGAGTAAATTTAGTGAGTAATACATTGTTTTTGAATATGGGAACTAATACGCCAATTTTAGATACTGATTTGTTCGATTGTTCTTAATGAACGGCGGGCTGTTCAATTGCTTTAAGAACGCCGGCCTTTAAGACTGTATTTTCGTTTCTCTGTTTCATTGTGTTATGTTACTAAAACAGTACAGTATTACGGACACTTATATTTAATCTTCATTTCAGTATTATGCATTAAACATCGGAACATTCCACCAAACATAATTCGCTGCTGATATTTCCTCTATTCCAATTATTATGCCTCTTCAATTACTTCATTACAACCCATGTGTCTTTTTCCCAATCATGTGTCTCAGTATTATTGTAACAAACTTCTAGGCCATGTAGACAGTTCGAAGATGATACGGTAAGTTTCTATGAATGAATACGTCGTGAAAAATCTCATGACTCAGACATTTGTGCATGAGAATTTGGCAGGTACACTTTCTGATTCATCCAAAGGGTTTTCGTTTACATTAGTGAAAGATAAGTTGTCTTCCAATGATAGGGTAAATGACACTTGGATTACTTCGTTATAAGAGATTTTACACCACATTTTCATTGGCAAATAGTGACCGATCAAACTCCCATATGACGTGGTGGAGACTATTACAGTGGCGCGCTCTCCTCTAGCACCTTCTTGCAGGAACTAAAATACGAACTGTTGCCAACGATACTTGCGTAGGTTCGCGTTATGCAGGCAGGGGCAAATGTTACAAAAGATATGCCTCGATGTTCGTGCTTTCTTCAGCGGTTTTTTATGTGTATATTCTATTATGAATAACTGAAAGTTTGGAAGACACTTTTCGTATTTCTCACAAATTAGTCAATTTTTACTTGCGTAAGTTAGCGAGCCTAAGCTGCATCTGTACCCGGCGACACAAGCGCCTCCCGTAGTAGTCTCCCTCCCCCAGGCTTTGTCGCTGAGTTTGATGCGGAGTTCAAAGGCCCTGGTCGCGTGGTCCGGGCCATTGGGGGCGCGGCTGTCCCCGTGGCGCTGCCCTTGACGCGGGCGCGGTGTCTGCGCGAGGAACTTATCGGGAGGCGGAGAGCGCGCTCTGACAGCCGGTCGATCGCCGCCCCGCCCCCTCCCGCCACTCTGTTGTCCGAGCGCACTCCACTTTAGAGGCGGAGGTGGGCAGCGGGCGCGCCGCCTGTCCACGAGGGGCCTCCTCACTGGGGCGAGAGATGCTCTTCCGGGGAGACTTACTTGTTTCCTCAAAATTTATTAAAGGAAGTAGATACAGAAATTTTTAACTACAATTTTTTTTTAAAGGAAATAGAGACACAAGAGATTACGTTATGCATAAAGTTCAGAACGTATTTAAAAAAAATATTTTCTAAAATGTAGTCATTCGTGTGTATTCTTTAATAAGGGGATAACAATTGTACAAACATACAATAATCTTATGATAATATGTTCTTCAACGCTGATTCATTTCTCTATTTTAAAACCGTATTTCGAATAAAAGTTCTTTGGGTAGCTCAGGGACAGCGTGCTAGCTTTCTGTGAGGCGGCTCTCGGTACGATTCCCGATCGGGGCAAAAATAAAGCAGTTGCTCCTTAATACAAATGGTCTCAGTTTACGTAGCTATGTGACGAAAGAAAGCGCAAAATAGCTACATTCGGGGACGGGATTACAGCATGCTTACCACATGTCTCACATACCCCCAGGCCCGGGATTAGGGTCACCGCTAGCAAGACAATCGGATTAGTCTGGCCCTAAAATGCAATATTCGAGTACACACATACTCTTTGAAGGGAAAGATCGTGTTAAAATCATGTGTAAGATTAATGACGACACACAGTTTGAGCATCAATATTCAAAGCATTAGCGCAATTGCCTTCGATATATAGACGTATATCGAAGATTGATTTTCATGAAATTCATGGAGGATACCTCTTTTAAGCGTCATTTAATAATAACTAAATGAAACATTGAAGTAGAGCAGTACATTTTCTTCGTACCAATTTGACTTCTTATTGGTATTTAGTTCAGAGTTTTTTACTGGCAAAATTATTTTCAACATACACTTTATACGTGCATAAGTGGCGCGATGCTGACAATTAGAAGTCCGCGAACAATTAAGGAAATTCATCGATAGTGACATAAACTGTGAATGATAAAGAACTTAAAATCTTAGAGTTGTTTTTATGTTTGCAAATGACAGGGTTTTCTATGTACATGAGTCCTATTTTAATTGCTTTCTTATTGTTATTTTTCCACTATTGAAATTTGAATTACTCGAGTAAAGTTCTCCTATATCACTGATGGCTTTATATCTCGGCGCCTCTTACAGGTATATTTTTTTACATCTGTTCTGTAATTATAAGTTCATATTTAAGTGAAACATTGCAGTTATTATTATTATTATTATTATTATTATTATTATTATTATTATTATTATTATTATTATTATTATTATTATTATTAATACTCTACGAGTTTTTGGAAAGTTAAACAAACATAAATGTTTTTGAGAAAAGGTGTCATTAGATATCGAATTGTTCATTCTGAAGATCTTTTCCATCGCATAGCGATTATCAGCCCAGAACTTCGTTTTCCGCTCAGACGCTGCAAGATTAGCTCTGATGAAGATCTTCAGAACAAAAATATTGACATCTGGCGACACCTTTTCTCAAATTATAACAAGGTTTCTACCTCACCAGCGATATTATTAAATATATTATTAATAAATAAAAATGAAAATTTGATAATGCTAATAATAATAATAATAATAATAATAATAATAATAATAATAATAATAATAATAATAATAATAATTAGGGAGAAAATATTACTAATACATTAACCACTAGTGATATTGGGGATTACTATTCCAGGGAGGGCTGGAGAGAACACACAGACATCTGTGAAAATGGTCTTGGAAAAAAAAGAAAAACAACGAAACATCCGGGATCGGGTTAGGGTGTTTACTTACTTCTTTTAAAGCAGCAGAGCTGCTTGAGAGATACAGCAACTTCGAATCGTGTGCCCTTTGACAGAAGTCTCTTGAGGAAGCGAGAGTAGCAGTGGAGGTGGAGCGGGAATGGAGGCGGAGGAGACCACTCAAGCGGTGAGGGCAGGGAGGGTACAAGGGGCGTTGTGGGATGCGTAGAAGGCATAGACTGCTTGAAAGAGTGGATGGTAATGGTGGTGGTGTGGGTGGTGTACACAGTACTGGTGTCGTGGTTGAAGCACGTACAATGGGAGGAATGCAGGGATGTGGGAAACGTTTGCGGGGAGGACGTAGTGGGTGAGTTGGGCAACATGGGAGGCTCGGAAGAAGACGAAGACCTTAAGGGTGGGAGTGGCGGGTGGGCAGGTTCTCATCAGCCCGTGCGAACGCGCGGCTTGCATGGTTGGGCAAAGAGGTCGCCGAGGGATGGGGTTCGAGGGGTGAAGGGCGGCCGCCCACAGAACACCCCTGCGCACAAAAAGGCTGCTGTGGCCATGGGAGGGAGAGCCCGGGCTCCGGGCGGCCCTCGGGTGGGGGAAATCGGCACTGGCTTCCTCCCGAGAAAGGCTCTTCGCAGATATCCAACCAGCAAAAAAGGCGACTTGCCAGCACAAAGGTCCTCCGGCTCGGATTACGCAACGGACCGAATCAGTCCCATTGCACTAGTAATATATAATAGTAATCATGTTGTCAATATAACTTCCAAATTTTAGTAGCATTGTAGCAAGCTCGCGTTCAGATACTGTCTAGAGGAGAATTCTAGAGGTGGGCTGTTCTGGTACGTCGTTTCCCAAGGTCTAATATGGTAATTTTCGTGGTCAGTACTAGGTGAATGCGGGAGCAGTTCACTAACAAATGGACCACGGAGCGCGTGCGATCTTCCCTTTCTCACCCTTGCCTCCTCTCCCTTACACACACGCATTCACGTTCTCGCACACTACTTTAGAACGCGTCGGAATGGAGGTTTGGAGCTTCTTCCAGTTACATGTACTGAACACGAGACTAATGATCAAATTAATTGACGTGCCTATTGAATACACACTAACTCACGTGCGAATTTTATAGCTCAGTGTCATTAAATATTTTTTTGGGTGACTGATGCAAGGTTTCTATTATTTCATGAAGTTCAATATAGACATTAGAATTTCACTATTGCTCAACTGCTGACACGATTTAACGTATTATTATTATTATTATTATTATTATTATTATTATTATTATTATTATTATTATTATTATTATTATTATTAGCAGCCCGTTACAATCCCTTACGGTCTTGGTTTCCCAAGGAAGTTCTGCACGGGTTTATGCCCATGCAATTTGGTTGAGTACAACTATGCAAATGAATAAATTTTACACGTATTAAGCAGTATTGATTGCTACTAACTAAACAGTTATTATGAAATTTGGCTGTAGTACAATCAGTCTTTTAATATTGATAACGTAATATACTATAATTTAATGTGGTTCCCAGAAATGTTGATATGGATGGACACGATTGGAGAAATCTACGTGAAAAATGTTAAATTCAGTATCCTCCAGTCTTCAGTTCGTTTCATTTTTGCGAATGATTGAGAGCAGATGAGCAGAACTTGTGACATTAAACCGAACATTTTTACTGAAATCTACTAAAGGGATTAAAGTGTCATGGGATGCGGTGAGTTTAAAATAAGCACTTACGCAGATGTCTACGAATAATTTGGAAGAATTATATTAATCCATTACATAACATAAATAACACACTTTCTTTGTTTTGTCACACTTAGAAAACTGATTTGATTGAAGCTTCCGATTAAGTCATGAAATTGTATCTTTTCTATTAAAGGAGGACAAACACAAAATACAATTTATCGCTAGAGACCGGAATTTTAAATAATTACATATTTTTTGTCTTCCTACTTACCGATCTAAAAATTTGAATCTTGGCAATCGTCGCCATCCTAACACAATATCAAAAAATTTTGTTACATTTGTTTACATATTTAGTGTTATATTACATACGTATATTTTACATATTTTGCTGTTTTCACAAAATATATTTTATTCGATCAATTTTCTTCAATTTTATGATTAATTTTTATGAAAAGAAGTATTAAAAAACACTTATTTCCTGCATCGTTACTGCGCGCTGTCTACTCGAGGTTCGCTACATGAACACGCGGTAGGATGATCTCAGAGACCTGCTCGTCTGCATCTGTTATCTCAGTGGTGGGAAGTGCGCGCCAGTGACTGAGGTCTGTTTCAGGTGAGAATAGTATCACTGACGCCGCGTCTCGTGAAATTTAAGCTTAACTTTCGAAAAGCTTTGCCGATCGTCGACGTTTAACTCTGCAGAGAATACTGCATGCTGCAGTGATTGATTGCTGGTCGTATATATCGCCAGTTTGTAGTATGGTTTCTATTGTGTCTAGTGTGGCTGCTAAACAACCATACTGAATAGTAGTTGATGAAGATTTTACAATGGTAGACAGGAAAGTTGTATGGTACAAAGCATGCATCAATTTGTTCTCTCCAAATTATTTTTAAAACGTTTGTACTATTTGTGTTATTTTAAATTTATTTCGTATTTTATATTCATGTAATTTTGTATTATGTAAATGTTTGTATTATATAATTAGTGTATTTTAATATTACATATTTTATCCTATTTTACATATTTATTACATATTCTTTCTGTTTTCATTACATATTTATATTCATATTTTGTCATTTCATACTACATATTTTTCCAGTCTCTATTTATCACATTCGTTTTATTCCATTTCACATTCTTGGGCGGAAAACGAGCAGCCCTCTCCGAAAGCCGAGTTTCAACGTAAACGTCAGCGAGTCAGCACTACAATAACCCCTTCACAATACGGCACCGCAGGATCCAAAGATATCTCGGTTTGGTGGCGGGGTGCGGAGGGGCCGGAACGAGGCGTGGCGTGGCGGGGAGGGCGGGGCGAGGCGGGGATTGGCGGGGCGAGGCGTGGCGGGGAGAGGCGCAGTGTGGCGGTGCGGTGGCGGGGCGGAACGGGAAGAGACGGGACGGGACGAGACGGCACGAGTCGAGACGGGACGGGGTGGGGCAGGGTGGGGTGGGGCGGGGCGGGGCTGGACGGGGCGTGGCCGGTCGTGATGGGGCGAGGCGGGGAGAGGCGGAGCGAGGCGAGGCGAGACAGGACGGGGCGGGTTGGCGGGGCGTGGCGGTGCGGGGCGACGCGGGGCGAGGCGACGCGAGGCGGGGCGGGGTGGCGTGGCGTGGCGGGGTGGCGGAGCGAGGCGTGGCTGGGCGGGGCGGGGCGGGGGCATTACAGCACGAGGATTACGAAGCCAGAGAAACGCAGCCCGGCGGGGTTCTTCGCTTTACAAATTCGAAACGCAGCGCGAATTTGTTCGGCGGAATCCCCCGCTGCCGCAGACGGACGCGCCGAGCAACTTCCCTGTTTGCAGAGGTACTGGGAATCTTAGAGAAAACGCGTTCCGTTTGCTTTTCCTCGCAAATCTTTTGTCGAGTGCGAATGCAGTCTGCGTCAAAGCTAGAACGTTATTTCTAGGGAAAATACAAGGTGTAATGAGCTTTCTACTGGAGATATTAAATTGAGAATGGGGTGAATGAAATTATTTATCAAGATGAAGAAAGTATTAAAATTAATTGTTGATATTTCAGTATCAACCAAATGGCCTGTTGAAAATATCATACAATTATCTGCGAGTAGTATGTTTTCGTATACGTCTTTTATGTAAAAATAAAGTTTACGTCTTGTTCCATTGGTATAAAATATCATCATTATAAATAAGGGAATAATAAATATTGAATCAGAATAGCAATTAATACGAAGGGAAAACATTTCTGCAGAGCATATTCTGTGTGCCCTGAAAGGGGGAGTAGTAGGCCAGAGCGATGGAATTTCTTGCCATTTCAGAATGTAGAAAATCATGGAAAAATCCCTTACATAAAATTAAATTGTTGAGCTTGACTATTTCTTATGAGCTCAAATGACTATGTCCTAAATTTCCTAGTTTCCAAGCGTAACTAACTTTTTTATTAAACTTTTAAAAATTATTGTTTTATTTCTATATCTGATTAACTTTATTCCTTAACCCGCACGTATTACACTCCGCACCAAAACTATGCTCGCTACTCATGGAATTTGTGGGCAAATAGTTCTAAAAGTCATACAATTCCGTTCCTTCCTAAGGGAAGAAAACGATTAATTTACATGACTTTTTGAAACAATCCAGAACAGTTCAGGAATGTTTACCGACTATGTAATTAATTAGCTTTTAGTGAAAATGTTGGGAGAATAAATTCTTTGCGTAAGTTGGTTAACCTATCCGTCTTGGAGCAAATTCTTGTTTTGTTCTTCAGTTTTTGAAAAATGTACGTTTTTAGATCAACTGGTTCATAATATTTTAGTGGTCCGTACATTCTTTGGAGAAAAATCTGAGTTATGATATCTAATCTAAAGGAGGCAGTACGGAAAGATGGTCTGATTCATATTGGTACAGTTTTTACTCTGAAAATTTAACTAATGTTGAGATGTGGGACGAAAAGGGGCGGTCTAATGATATTGACATAACGTTAAATACAATGTTAACGAATGTGAATCTGGAATTGAGGACAGATTAAGGAGCATCACTTTTTCGCATAACAGTGTTGGTTTGACATCAAAATGAACGCATGAGTTTTGTCATTATTGCTTATGAACAATTGCCTGACTTTATTAACCATATTAGTAGTGTTAGGATGGGTATATGACAACCTTGCTCCAGGTGTCAGGAAACAATGGCTGCGGCATTGGCAGCGTAATGCAACCAAAGACGAATATCCAGAAACCAGAGACGACTATCCTCGGAAAGGAGGTCGCGATTGATCATTCTGAAGAATACAGCAATGTACACAATTAGCACTTAATCTTCAGAAAGCTAACCAGAATAAGTACCTTCGATACCTACGCATTTCGAGTTCTTCAAACCAAACAATACTATTTCGACCTTTGCCATCGTCCAAATAAAACAGCTGGGGAGACTGAAGGCTGTCATCTTGAAACTCCAAAGAATCGTGAAAATAATTAATTTTTCTAAAGAAATATCTCGTTGATCTTGACTCTGCCATTAAGGTGCATCCATCCGAGTCAATTGGAGAGTTATTATCACGGCACGAGGACTAAACAAAGAACTGACAAATTAGAAGATAGAATTAGGGATAAATGGTAATTTGAGAGACAAGAATAATCGACGAAAGCCTGCGCGTAACCGTATTGAACATAATTATTTCCGCATGGAGTGGTAGTATTCTGAACTGTGAAGTGCCAATATTCGCATTTACAGTGTCATAAGTCGAACATGTTTGTGAGAGTTCCACGCATTTCTCCGATGACAATCATACATACGGATACATACGGATTACATACGGTCCCACCTGTCCATTGCAATATTTACCTCCCCATAAAGTGACAGTATTCTGAACTGCGAAGTAGCAGTATTCACACCGTTAGTATCATATCTCGAGCATGTTTGTGTGAATTCCATGCATCGCTCAGGTAACATTCATGAGTTACATACGGTCCCAACCTGCCCATTGCAATATTTACTTCTCCATAAAGTGACAAAATTCTGAACTGTGAAGTAGCAGTATTCGCACCGTTAGTATCATAACTCGACTATGTTTGCGTGAATTCCATGCATCGATCAGGTAACATTCATGAGTTACATACGGTCCCAACCTGCCCATTGCAATATTTACTTCTCCATAAAGTGACAAAATTCTGAACTGTGAAGTAGCAGTATTCGCACCGTTAGTATCATAACTCGACTATGTTTGCGTGAATTCCATGCATCGATCAGGTAACATTCATGAGTTACATACGGTCCCAACCTGCCCATTGCAATATTTACTTCTCCATAAAGTGACAAAATTCTGAACTGTGAAGTAGCAGTATTCGCACCGTTAGTATCATAACTCGACTATGTTTGCGTGAATTCCATGCATCGATCAGGTAACATTCATGAGTTACATACGGTCCCAACCTGCCCATTGCAATATTTACTTCTCCATAAAGTGACAAAATTCTGAACTGTGAAGTAGCAGTATTCGCACCGTTAGTATCATAACTCGACTATGTTTGCGTGAATTCCATGCATCGCTCAGGTAACATTCATGAGTTACATACGGTCCCAACCTGCCCATTGCAATATTTACTTCTCCATAAAGTGACAAAATTCTGAACTGTGAAGTAGCAGTATTCGCACCGTTAGTATCATAACTCGACTATGTTTGCGTGAATTCCATGCATCGATCAGGTAACATTCATAAGTTACATACGGTCCCAACCTGCCCATTGCAATATTTATTTCCCCATAAAGTGACGGTATTCTGAACTGTGAAGTAGCAATATTCGCACCGAGTGCAATAAAACGAGCATGCTGTGTGTGTTCCTTGCATCGCCCAGCCGAAAAGGATTGTTCGGTGCCCACCTGTCCATCGCCAAATCGACCGCGTGCGGGCGTCCGCGAGCGGCGGCCGCCCTGCGAGAGCGCCGCCGCGGGGGATCAATCAGCGCGGCCTCTCGTCTCATGTGGCGACCGCACCGCTCCGCTCCGCTCCGCTCCGCTCCGCTCCGCCTCCGCGTGGTTCCTCCGGGAGCGAATTTAAAACAACGCAAGCGGCGGCGCACGCGGCGCCGTGCTAGGCGCTCCGCAATGCGATGCCGCCGCGAGGACGGCTTTCATCTGGCGCCGTTGCCTCGGCAACCCGCCGCCGCGCGCGCCTCCGCTCCCGCCCCCGCCGCCGCCACCGGGGATCAATACGCCCCCCCGCCCCGCCCCCAGCGCCGCCCCCGCATCCCACGCAAGATGGCGGCGCGCGCGCGTCCGGTGCGGGGCTCCGCGGTGGCCGCCGCCGCCGTGGACGAGTGTTGAGCCGGCGTCGCCGTCGCCGCCGCCACCGCCGCCAGCACCGCGGCCGCCGACCGCCCACCCGACTGCCTCCAGGACAGCAATCGTCGCCGTCGGGCAGCAATCGTCGCGGGAGCAACGCTGCGCCTGTGAGTTCTCGACCCCCTGCCGCGCAGCCTGGCACGCGCCGGCCGCCGCCGCCGCCGCCGCCTCCGCTGGCGTGCCCGCCACGCCGCCTGTAGTGCGACTAGTACTAGAAGTAGTAATTGTAGTAGCGCGCGTAGTAGTCCGCGCGGCGTACACACATGCCAGTGATGTAGTGTGCCAGTGGCAGCCCAGTGGGTGGTGGGGCCACGCGACTTGTTAACGAGCACTGTGCACGCGCCAGCCCCGCGCCGATGTAACACCAGCCCGGGCACGGAGCCATGGCCTGGCAGGGACGGCTGGCACGGGTGTTGTTTTCATCGCGGGGTTTTGGCGGCTGGAATATCAATATCAGATCTTTGAGCCGCTTCCAGAACACTGTGTGAGAAGTTGGATTTGTTTCTATCTTTATTCCTTCATCATAAACTCCATCACACCGATTGTACTTTTCGAAAATATGACCACCAATCAATAACAATCGTGCCTACTGTTTACATTGAACTCTGAATGTATTACAACACATCATACCTTCATATTACCTCTATGATCGGAATGCCTCAACAAATATTCGGTAAATGTGGACAGTGTACGTACGGATTCCATTTTACCTTAATACCAGATAGTATATTCCCGCCATTTGCATAATTCACGCGCGTGTTTGACTCGTACATTCCGAACCCGCCACGTGAGCGCGGCGCGGCGCGGCCCGGCGCGGGGCGGCGTGCCAGCGCGAAACCTCCATTGCGAATTCAGAGGATTCCAGAGTTACGAGCGGCGCCACCTCTTTGCGGAGGGTGACGGATGGCGCTCGGCTACGCGCGGAGGCGGGGGCGGGTCGGGTCGCGGAGCGTGACGCGGAGGCACGTGGCTTCAATTACGGAGCGGCGCCGCGGAGCGCACGTGGGTTGGGCGCTGCCATTCAGCCCGCTCGCGCCGCCGCCGCCGCCGCCCCCGCCCCGCCGCCTGCCCGCAAATGTCAGAGACCGCGGAAGGAGTCGGCGCATGCGAGACGGCCGGCCACGAGCTGTCGTTTATTGGACGTGGGTGAACGCTGGGTGGGAACGCGGAGCTCTTCTGTTCCATTTTGTACCGTTTTGTGGGCACGTCATTTCTTCATTTACTCGGCCCTGTGCTTGATGGTAGAGAGAATAAGATTTTAATAAGAAATAAATCTCTCATATCCACTATAAGGAATTCATTATAATCAATAAATTTTGTGTATTTACTTTTAATTAAATCTCGTTAATTAAT
Source organism: Gryllus longicercus (assembly GCA_038098605.1). Classification (NCBI taxonomy): domain Eukaryota; kingdom Metazoa; phylum Arthropoda; class Insecta; order Orthoptera; family Gryllidae; genus Gryllus; species Gryllus longicercus. The sequence continues at coordinate 54,844 of JAZDUA010001192.1, forward strand.
TAACATACACTCGTTCGTTTTCGAGTCTCTATTCGTCTGTTTAAGAATGAAATCACGGAAATAGATTCATATCACAACCATACATACATATACACACACTAACAAAAACTAGAGATGCTCAACAGCACATACTTTCTCAAATGATTGAAAATAGTTCAGCAGTATTAAAATATTGTGATTTCTGCCATACTAAAAACTCTGTTATAACTTGAAAACGTCTAATTGAAACAAATCGCCTTAACAGAATTTATTTCCGGTCAGAAAGAGTAGTCATTTCTTATTTTTAGAAAAGAAACGAACATGTATATTTTTAAATGTTACAGTATTTATAGAAAATAATACACAGATGCAAGGATAATTTTACACGAGCCTACCTTGATTATATTTCATGTGAGATTTCAATTCTTTAATACCATAATCAGATATTAAAACTTCTTTAAACATAGAAGTGTGTCTGTTAGTAACAATGAATTACCTTCCTTCAATCTATTTCCTTTCATAATATTATCTTCATCATGACCGACAATAATGGGATGAATTCGAAGAAACTCTTTGTTGCGATTTTCCGAACTGGCAACGCCTGAAACACTCGCGCGAAATCCGAATATACAATTCCGATCTTTTTTGCAATTATCGAAATGGCAGTATGCACAGAAAGTAGGTCAATCGCCACTATCTTTACAGTTCTTTGTTACATACGAGAGTAATAATAAAAGACAAAATTTGATGTCTTTTCTGAGAAAATTGTTTAAAATGGTTGTTTGTTTGCATCTGTGTCATCTAAAATGTGCAAAGAATACTCATATTTTCGAAATATTGAAATGACATGTTTTGAAAAACTGTTTTTGATGACCACATTTCATTAAGAAAAAATTATCTTCCAAATTGTAGTTGAAGGAAAATGTCAAAACAATTTCGAAATTCTGCTATTTTCGCAAAATTCGGGTATTCAACGAAAATGAGACTTGCACCATTCTCTCAAACGTCCCGCACTCCCAACATCTCAAACTATCCAACAACAAAATTCAATCAAAAATGGAGCTATTCTTTTGAAATTTTGAAATTGCCCCAGGAGCTTCATGTAATGTACTCTCCACCATTGAAATATCGTTTTTAAATTCAAGGGGCCGCGATATCAGCCAGATCGATTGCGAAATATCAATTTTGGAGAACAGTTTAACCGCTAGCTTTGTTCACGGACAGACATAAATCTTCTATTCTTATTCTGTGACGGTTTTTTTAAATGAATGTATATTGATTATTATATTGTAAAACATGTAATTATTATGCTGTAAAACATATATACATGACTTTTTTGTTTGTTCAATACACATTTACAATTTTAAACGAAATATTTTTTTACAAAGATTACGGTGAATAGGTTCATGAATATTTCCAATGGCATGGGTCAAAGGAAGTACAACTTTGAATTGGGTGAATTTTTCTAAGATAATCCAGAGTTTCTTTAATTTTTTTTCGGGAGGAGGTTAGGTAATGTGGAGGTCCTAACTAGTGATTAAGCTTCGGAACTAGTGATGAAAATTACTAAAATCCAAAAATCCAACGTAAACATTTCAATGGTTGATTATTAGAAAATTTTGAGTAACGTCTATTAGGAACAGAATATATTAACAATATCAAAATAACTTGTAATGCGATAAACATTAAAAAATATTGCCTACAAACTTCATGATATTTAGTAGTTTGAAAAGTATCAAAGCCTTGTATTATCGATGCTTTGGCACAGGTAGAAGTCACCGTGGGATGCAGTCACGTGGACATCCACAGGCTTCCGTTAAGAATTCCTCGCGTACTTTTAGTGCAGGAAGCCCCGCGGAAGTGTCCCGGTTGCTGCTGTTGAACCCCTGAACCCCCGGCTTCCTTCGTTAAACCGGAAAGAAGCCGCGAGACAGTAACAGGACAACGATGTGACATTCACACCCAGGTAGTAAACCGGGGAACCTCCCAGGAAACGAAAATACCATGAATTAGTGAGGAATACATTTTTATGTAGTTCGATTTTAATTCTAATCGTAGGCAGTATAATATTCGTACGTGCTTGAGAAAAAGGAACACTGCTTGAGACAATTTTTTTTTCACCAGTCAGACATACTTATACATTTAAAATGTAATAATATTTATTATGAATAACTGCGAACGCATAACTGAACTACGAGTACATTGAAGTTCAATCAACTCAGTCCAATTAGTCAAATTAATTCTAGCATTTATGTTGTGAGATTAAAACATTTAAATTTAAAAAGGTTTAGAAGAGAACTAATCTTTAAATATCTCCGACATATTCTTACAGATGTCTTAAACAGGAAACTTTAAAATAATGATAACATGTTTATTTTTAAGACAATAGAATACAAATTAAGTGAAGTCAAATGCAAATAAAAAATTGAAGACGTCCTATACGGTTAAAACAACATACCTTATTTTAGACAAAAATAAATATGACTCTTTTAAAAGTGATATCCTGTTCTTAAACATAATTTATCACCAACTTTTATTTTCACATCTCCAAAATATGAAATTTTTACTAAATATCCCGAAAACTCCGCCCCAAACGCACGATTCCATTTGCCAGCAACAGGAGTTTTACGATGACGACGCGCCGCTCCTCTGCAAACACGACTTCCCTCTTTCAGCGCTACGACGCATCCACGCGCTCACAAAAGCGACGCAGCGAGCGCTCATTACGTCACAAAAGCGGCCGCGTGTGCACTGCGGCGGGCGCGGGGCGGGGAGGGGAGGGGAGGGCGAAGAGGGGCGCCATGACGGCGGTTGCAGCGTTGTTGACGCGCCGCGACACGTGTCCCGCACCGCCCTTCGCCCTCCGGCCCGCCAGCCCGCCCTCTTGGGGCATATTTACTCTGGTCATTAGCCCCGCGTGCGCCGCAGAGGAGCCGCCCGCCCGCTCGGGGTCTTGCAAGCGGTGGGCGTTGGCTGCCCGGGAGGAGGCGTAATGGGTTGGACGTAGGCCTCCCGATCAACGACGGCGCACGGTTTCAAGTTTCCCTGATTCCGCGGGCTCTCTGTGCTCAGAGCAGAGGTACTGGCGTTTGCGGCGTCCTGTATTACCGGCTGCAGTGGCTAAACCGCAATATCATTGACTCTACGGCATCATTGACTGAGAGGTCCTAGGGATCGAATCCCGACGGAGGCGGATTTTCGACATTTATCTTCGTATTCAGGTCGAATTCGGCCGCTGTCGGGAGGAGAATTCTACTCTTCTACAGATCGATAGCTTTCCTTGGTTTCCACGAGAAGTACTCTAAAAAATGGGTCACGGACCCCCTGCGATCTTTCTTTCCTCATCTTCGACTCCACCCAGTACGCACACACTTACTCTTATACGCATTCCACTGAGGAGACGCTCAAGCGCTATGAGCTCTAGCGAAATGAAAGGAGAGAGGTGCGTAGGCAGTTGCAGCGGGCAACCGCGGACAGCCTGGCGCCAATTCTTGCATTTGGGCAGCCCTGTTCTAGTGTGAATGTCGCTTCGGACATTCACACGCACATCTCGCTATGTGCAAACCCTTACTGTGGTAGTCGAAAATACCTGCCATCTTTCGGATGGCAATATTGCCATCATTCTGAGGGCAATAGTTGCACTGTGAATAGTGCTTCTAAAGGTTTTGTTACGTAAACATTTGAAGGATGTTGATGAGAATCAACTAAATGAGGAAAAGGCAATAAGCCCAAAGCATTCCTCATGGTAGCATTGCGTGATGCGATTTGTATGGTGTCAATAGGTAACTTTCACAAGTGAAAATATTTCCTATGCTCTGATCAGTATTTTTCCGTGGTTTCTCTGATCATTATCAGGCGAATGCCGGGGCAGTATCCTAACAAACGGGCATGGACCGCTCAAGATCTTTCTTTCCTCTTCCTTGTCCTATCCTCACTCCTACTTACACATTTACATGCATTGCACTACCACTCATGCTGGGAGACCAGTTGGAACTTGTCTCGGCTGGTGGGAGATACAGGATGAGGGAACACAGCCGACGTGTAGATTGGCACCTCCCGTGATAGCAACATGCACTACACTAATGAGACTAATGATCATAGCATATGACGCGCGAGGAAATACGAAAAGGTCAATCAATAATTAACGGTCAAATATCCACGGAGACAGAGTCGACAAATTGCAGCTCATCTTCGCTCGAAGATCGTTCTCGCTTACGCACAGAAATCTTAAGAATGCTTTTGAGGTTTTTGCTTTCGAAAATCATTGATTTCATTTACAAATGTGGAAATCATTAATAGAGATGAATCTATTGCATCCATCAGAGGAAAAGTAATTATTTTGCTGTAGGGGAAACTCTTCATAAATATATGACTCCTGACATCGCTTCGTCAATTAGCTTCAAATGTTTTGTAAGACCCACAACATGTGTTTGGATGAGACAATGAGTTTGTATAATTTTAAAGGTATTCAGATATGACGTTCAGATGTCACAGGGGCCCGATGGTTGATCTGACGAGTGCCAAAGTTGACTGCACACATTTGGAAGTTTCTGGTCATCGAACCACACGATTGATGAGAAGGAAATGAAGATTAACTCAACGGATGCGCTTTTGCAATTTTGCTACGAGCGAAATCCAAAAAATTAAATGTACTTCAGTTTATCATGAGAAATTGCGGGACCTGATAAAAATCTCATTTATTGGAATTACAGTTGGAATGTTGGATAATTTTCTTTTGATAATGGAACAAAAAAGTTACATATTTGGAGTGGGGAATTTAAAAAGAAGTGTGGGAATTTGGTTCGAAACTAATGCATTCTAACTAACTAAGAATAGTTATAAAATTTATAAATAAAGAATTAGGTGAAGATTTTCAACGCTTCTAGTCCTCCATTACTCTGTGAAGACTAAGACAAAAAAATAGATGACAAGGTAGGTGTATAAATTGTACTACATTTGTGTGCTCATTAATCTGAGATTAATTATCATTAATCTCATTAATCATATACCTAAATGATTTGTTGAAAAGTCACTCAAATTCTCCAAAGCATGACGTTAAGCGATCTGCCTTGTGTCTGGATTTCGTCATTCACACATGTCGGCAGGATATATAGCAGTTTTTTTTGCAACATTATTACATCGTCTTGATTGCACATTGTAAATCACGAGACAATTATAAATCATGGTAATTTGAATGGGTTTATTACAATTTTCTCAATAAATTCGGGATCTCTCAACAGACTGAAGGCGAAGAGAATTTCTTGGTCTCGAGGTTGAAAATTTTCTGAATGTTACAATGTTTGAAGTAACATTATCAAAACAGAATGTTGACCATAAACAATACGGCATTCTAACACGAAACGAAATTATCAGTTATAAAAACCAGATACAGAGCTTACAGTAGTATTGATTAACATACACCGACGCAAAATATGTCGAGTAGATGTAGGAATACTATAGATGAAACAAGAATTTGAAAAACTTTAAAATACGATTTTCACACTACCGACCGCTACATAAAATCGACACCCTCGCAGCGAGAACATTAAAAGCCCCCTGGCTCCCAACGAGCTTCTGAGGCGGCGTTCTCTCGCGCCACCTGGCGGCGCGATCGGAAAAGAGCGCCGTAACTCATTTCGCACGGGCGCCGCGCGCTGCCCGGAGGCGGCGGCGGCGGCGCCGAGGAGGAAGCCTGTTGCTCAGGGCGCAAAGCGCGGTCACGCTCGCCTTCGCGGCGCCGCGCCGCGCCACGCTCGCCGCTCCCCGCACCGGCTGGCGAGAAAGGGTGGGCGAAGCGGCAGGGCGGGGCGGGGCGGGGTTGGCGAGCGGGATGGTGGCGGGGCGGGGTTGGCGAGCGGAGCCGAGAGGGGCGGGGGGAAAAGAAGAGCGGGGCTAGCGGCGGGGTGGGGCGGGGCGGGGTGGGGCGGGGTGGGGATGGCGAGCGGAGCGGGGCAGGCGGGCGGGGCGGGGAGAGGCTGCGCTGGCGAGTGAGGCAGGCAGGGCGGGTGGGGTAGGCGGATGGGGCAGGGTGGGGAGGAGAGGGGGGAGGGGAGGGGGAAGAGAGGGGAAGGGAAGGACGGAGCAGGCGTCCGATTGCTGGGACGTGCGCGAGGTCGCAATGCCCGCGCCCAATGCATCAGACATTCCTCTCCACGGCGCCGCCGTTTTCTTAACCTAGGTTATGGTTCGGAAGTCGACTTTACGGTTCGGGGTGGTTTGCCTCTTACGACGACCGCGGATAGAGCAGAAGGCCAAAATTCTCAAATACTAAGGGATTTCGCTTACAAAGATTTTTCATTTTTCTACTCATGCAAAGTTCGAGATTTTTGCTGTAAATAAAAAAAGTTGGGCTTATATAGTATATATTATTGCTTGGTTTAACAGTATAAACACTCAATTTTCAAAATAGCTTAGGATTAAAAGAACGAACGCTATTGATCTATCGAAATCAGTTGACAGGTTAGAGTTAGCGAATCTAAGAAATAGAACTGGTTGAGTTTGAAGATAGAGTGTTTTTGGATAGCGGAAATCACAACTGCAGTTCTCTCAGACATTCAGGCGCAGATCTCGGTAAATATAAAACATGTCAGTTGCGTTTTCAGAAACGTGTTTTAATTCAATGATTACAATGAACAGTGATTATATTGGTCTAGAATTTGTAAATCTCTTTAATTTCATTAGGCTTGAAGAATAAGTACTGAACAACATTTAACAATATTTTCCAATTTTAATTTTTCTAAAGTTTTTCGTTTTGTACGATATAATCGATGGAGTTCAACTAATATTCACTTATTTTGAAAGTAGAGTAGCTCAACTATATTATCATTATCATTATTATTATTATTATTATTATTATTATTATTATTATTATTACGTCTTTATTAATATGGCGAGGCTCGAGCCATCAGCCCCGCTCTTCCGCCTAACCACATGTCAGAAATGTACAGAATAATGTAGTAAAAGTAATGTAGTAATAGTAAAATTACTAAAAAGTAATGTAATCTAAAAAATTAAATGTAATATAATCTACAAGTGGTAAGTAGTTAGTGGAAAGCAAACGTTATTTAAAGCAACTTATAAATAGATAACATCAGAGGTTAAATGGATACAATGTTACAATAATATGTTTAAAATAATTTTTAAATTCAAGACTGAGATTGAAAACACAATTTGAATTAAATAGGATATTATGTGCTTTACATATCTGCGCGCTACGCATCAACCCGACGTTGACTAGATATTAGTCACCATCATCAAGGAGGCAGGGAAAGGAATTATTTGGACTAATAGTGTAAAATGGAAGTAATTTTATTTACATTCCCGCCATCTCCCTGCCACACTCCGCTATCCCCGCCAAGGTCTATCCTGCCTCTTCCACACGGCCCGCTAACCCCGTTCGTCCCACCCTACACTGACCATGCCCCGCATTCCACCATACCTCAGATGCATGATGAATTGCATTCAATCACGTTTCGTAGAAAAATAAATTTTGTGGTAATGTTAATTAACGTACCTTCGAAAAATGAATACCGTCTTTCATCCTGACCGAGAGATGCTCACTATAAAGTAGATCACCAAGCAAATTTTTCAAACAGAATTAAATCGAGATTCCCTGAAAGATCTTCAAACATACATGAAACAAAAAAAAATATGGAAGATCAAAAATCCTATGAATCCATTTATCATTCCTCAATTTAACAAACACAAATATATGAAAAATTAAAAATAGAAATAATGCATGCACTTGTCGAGTAAGCCACTCGAAACGAATTTAGGAATTCGGAATTCCACTTCAGTTCTGTAACAAAATATTCAAGTTTACAACTCTGGAAGACCTTACAGCTGATCGGATAGAAATATTTTTTAAAGTATCTATCGTAATCAAGGTGATGTTGCCACAAAGGGTTGGATTATTCAGCGTATCCCTTAAACAGAATCTCCTTCGAAAGCTACATTTGTGTGAGTTGCCTCTGCAATCGATGTAATATGTATTGCATTAATTTTCATTATTTTGGAAAAGCTTGAGATATCTGGGAAATATTGCAATGTTAATGAGGAAGTTTCTGTAAATGTTAATGAGAGCAAATTATTATAAGGTGAGCTAATTTATTTCGGTTTATGTTGAGAAGTTTTGCGTTGTCGGATGCGTGCTCTACATTTCGGATATCTAAGTATTTTCGAACAGAAGGCGTATTTAACCTTCGAAAGCACACAATAATAAACAGTAATACTCCTGCAGAAAAAAACGAACTTTTGGAAATCCAAAAGACAGTCTTGAAGACTCACGGCAGACTCACAAGCAATACTCATCCTTTTGACATAACGCATAAATAACTATAGAGATGCTTTTACGATAGTGACAAAACAAATTGTGACACTTGAAGTTTTAAAAGGGTTTCAGTTTCAAATTGTGCTCATAATATCTTTAAAATTTCTTTAAGATCAACACATTCATTAGCTAAAAACCGAGTAATAACAACGAAACGGCACGGAGATACTCACCTTTCGTCCACTATTTGAGATAACCAAAACATACAGGTCTTCAGAAACAAACACTCAACGCTGCGCGAGTGCAGACTCTACTACCAATTGCGAAAATTCGCCTGTGCCAATTAGGACAAAAAAGCCTGTGCCAATTACAAAAGTCTCGTTTATATTTGATCCTCCCACGCATGTAACTACGTGCCCATGTGTAACTCCTGCCTCACTCCCTGAGAGGAATTTGCGTTCACGAGTGCAAATGTGCATAATGTATCTCCTAATGCAATTCATGCCACATCTCGTACGCAATTTTCTTTATTGGTCCGTGGCAGGCGGTTCGGGGGTAGGGACGGCCAGCGGATGGAGTTCGCTCATTGAAAAGACTGAATCACGCTTTGTGCGTGCCTTGCTCGCCGACAGAACACACTGGTCGAAATGCACGCATAGAAGAAAAAAAAGTTAAAAAGAAATATCAATTCTAGAAAAACGATAATTTTTTTATTAGCCAACTGCATATCCTATTAAGGGCAAGGGCCTCATGCTTGAGCAAGTAATTATTAATACTTCTTAACTGAAGAGATAGGATGACGATGATGAGGGGTGAAATAACGATCATTTGCGAATTCGAACCCGCGATCCGTCGATCCGAGATCGCCACAATACTATTGCCTTAGCGATAACAGCTACCCGGATTGGCAACGATCAATTAATAATAAGTGAAACTATAATGATAAAATTTTTGGAATTTCTGCATCGAAAAGCCGACACTAGTGAAAGTGAAAGTACACTGAAATTTAGTTTTTATTATTTGTTGTTTAATAAGTCTTCAGTTCTATAAATTGTTATAACTTGTAAAGTGTATTTCAACTGGCACAGATATATTTTTATATTGTACTTGAATTAACTGATACTCATGCCATATTAGTTTGCCAAAAGTTTAACTTGTATTAGGTAAACCTTTGACGGTCGACGCGTTTGAGAGATTTGAGAAATTAATTTACCGAATTATATATATATATATATATATATATATATATATATATATATATATATATATATATATTGTGCCGAGACGGGATTATACACCCCCGTCACAGCACAGTTTCGTCGGCGTTTACGCTCGCAGACGGCGAGAAGAGCAGTCGGAATACCTGTGTAGCAAAACGCGCAGCCTGGTATCCGTTGCTCGCACTAGCAGCCACAAACTTTGGAGTCACGTTTTTCCTGAAAGGAGTGAAGTAGGAGAAATTACCCCCCCTTCTCAGTAGCTGCTCAGAATTTCCCCAGCGCAGCGCTAATAAATAGGCTGACGCGCTGATGGAAAGCTCTTTTTTGTCGCCATCTCGCCTGGAGTCAACATCTCTTCTGCTAGCACGCGTCAGGTCAGCAGCTCTTCACGTAAGGCACCGCTTGGCAAGTGTGAAGATTTTGTTAGAGAATTAGATTAGTTAGAGATTGCCGCAACGACTCTGTAGAATAGGAGTGTACGGCGTTACAAAACGTCTAGCTAGTCATCCGCGCAATAGTCAGGAGTTAGAGAAATATTCTGCTATTAAATAACGCGGAAAGTAAAAGTGTGCCCGTTTCTCAGAAAGCTCTGAAAGTTCTTAATTATTAGAATAAAGTTAGGAACGAGCGACGTACTTGCACTCGCAGTTAGGAAGTGCAAGGGACATTTCTGTAAATTGGGCGTAATTGGAGGCGATAGCAGCCGTGGGAGGAGAATAAATTGGTTAGTGAAGACGCAAGAGTACGCGAATCAGCCGAGAAAACGACGATTGAGCAGAAGGACGGCGAGAGCAACGCAGTACATCGAACTCGAGCATCGTGGTGCGGGGCGCAACACGCTGTTCAAGGTTGAAAGGCGGACAATATCGAGGTAACCCGTAAAGCTGAATTAGGTCAAGTTCACGACGGCAGGGAAATAGAACAGTTTCAAACGTGTTAAAATTTGAGGACACGGATATTCATGATTTGTAGCTTGGAGTGGGAGATTTAATGCATAAAGTGCTTGCCTTTAACCGTTCTAGAGTAGCAGTTATTATTCTGTTACCAGCATTTGTAATTTAAGGAGTAATTAAGAGTAGTGCGCTTGCCCACAAGTCAATTATTGAATGTAAAATTTTAAAAGGCAAGAAACTGTAAATTAGAATTAGTATCACAAACAATTGTAATTAGAGTAAGTTCAATTTAGACGTGGTAAATTTTCAAAGGGAATCCCAGTACTGGTTTAAAGTAATTAATTCAGAAAGTGAGTTATAAACGAAACTAAGTGTTTCATGTGTTGAATAAGCTGTAGAAAGTTGCTTAGTTGTGTTTACTCAATCATTTGGAAGTGTAAATTCTATGTGTGATTAGGTTCAAAGTAATTAATCCAGAGAATCAGTTCCAAACGAAATCAAATATTCACGTGCTGAATAGGCTGTAAAAAAGTTGCTTGTTTGTGTTCATTCAATCATTCTTTTGGAAGTGTAATTATATGTGTGATTTGTTTTCCATTATCATCAGTTCATACCACCAAATTTTAAGAGAATTATATGCTCGTTTGTGTTATTTGTGTGACTTTTATTGTGTCGAGGGTTCAGACCTTTCTCGTACCCCAAAGATCCTGCCTCCTGAGATTCTAAGCTCGCTTCACGAGCATAATATCTTATCGACGTGCTTAAAGCACCTGGAGTGTACAGATAGGTACAGGGTGCGACGATAGTATTCGTTCGGTTAGATATTTTGGCGCCCATAACGCGGGGCAGCGATCGATTGAAATCGTCGAAAGGTGCAAGTGAGGGCCGGTTAGATATTTTGGCGCCCATAACGTGGGGCAGCGATCGATTGAAATCGTCGAATGGTGCAAGTGAGGGCCGGTTAGATATTTGGGTGCCCATTACATGCGGCAGCGATCGATTGAAATCAAGTAAGCAAAGGTGAACCCTAGACACAATAAACGAGCATTTTGTGGTATTTGTTTGGCTGTGTACTGTATTCTTTTTCAGCAAGTGTTTTCTGTGTACAGTGAAGTGTTATATAGTGTATTGTGTTGTGATTTTGGAAGGGAAGTGCATTTTGTATCGTTAGAAAGGTAAAAGGCAAACGCAAAGCACTAGAATGGCTGGCAGTCAGGAATATAGGGAACCAAGGCAAATTAGGAGCGACGAGGACAGTGAGGGCGACGCGGGGGACGAGGTACTTCGTAGGATGCAAAATTTAGGGTTACACGAGGCAGATGAAGTACGTGAGCCGACCGCGGATCGCACCGAATCAGCCGAAACTACGCCAGAGCAACCGTCGCAACGCACGGAAGAACAGACGATGCAAACATTAATGCAGGCGTTATTAGGGAATTTTGCGCGACAGATCGGAATACAGGTAGAAAATCTAAGGCGAGATTTATCCGGAGACACTAAAGAACAGTCTGAAAAATTAGCGGCAGAAATCAAGGAACAGTCGCGAAAATCAGAAGAGCAAGTGCAAAAATTAGCGGCGGAAACTAAAGAACAGTCGCAAAAACTAGCCGAGAAAATTGACAACCAGACCACGGTTTTCAATGAAAAATTCGAGCAGTTCCAACAATCCATAATGTCTGAAGTAGTGGGTAAATGCGACGAGCTTCGGGAAGAAATCGGTGTGCAGGTAGCGACATGTACTCAGTTAATCGAGGAAAGGCATGCAGAAGTCGGAGCCAGAATCGAGTCAATATCCACGGAAATTCAGAAGAAAGACGAAGAGAATAGGGCGCGTTTCGGGCAAATACAAGAGGAAGTCAAGGAAGTACGCGGCAAGGTTACGGAAATAAGTGTGGATACAAAGCGCCAGGTCGAAGAACAAGTAATGCAGAAATTAGTAGAACAAGAACGCAAGATTCAGGAATTGCGGGAAATAGCAGAAAGTAAAGTAGATGGAGGGGGAGCATGCCGAGGAAGCAATATTAACATACCAGCATCGCTTAGATTCTCAGGTCATCCAAGCGAGAATCCGAACGCGTTTGTTAAATCGCTACAGAGCTTTTTCGTGCTTTCGAATGTCCGCGAAGCACACAAAACTTTGTTGTTGCATCAAGCATTAGAAGGCAATGCAAAGGCGTGGCTAGAAACGTTATGCCCGTTGCCAAATTCATTTGAAGAATTCGTAGTGAGGTTCCTAGACCGTTACTGGGGAAAGGAACAGCAGATGAATTTCAAAATTTCGTTAATGAGTGGGTATTACCGTAATGCTAGCGGAACCATGCGAGACTACGCGGCACGAAAAATAGCAGCATTGAAAATGTGCTCTCCTCCAGTGCCGGACGAAGAAATAATTTGCATTCTCACGAGACATTTCCCGTTAAGCATCCAGAATCTATTGCGAAGCGTTGATATAAAAGACGTGGATAAATTTCAAGTTTTATTAGGCAACTATGATTTGACGTTTGCAAACATGAACCAGACACCAAAGACGACCAAACCCAATATCAACGCGATGCAAGTTGTCCAAGACACGATAGTTTCGTCGTCGAAGAAAGGAGGAAGCAAGAATAAAGGCGATTCTCGACAACATGGGCAGGACGCGAGGTCGCGGAACGGAGAAACGGCGAACGGAGAGCTGCGCGGTCAAGGTCACGGTGGCGAACAACCGAGTACGAGCAGGGATGCGCATAGCTTTCAGCGCGCAAGGTCGCGGAGTCCGCGAGTCGAAAACGGTACTAGAAATCAAACGGGACCGGGAAACTCGCCAAGTTCGAGTTGAAGAGGGGTCCCAAATCGAACAAAATTTACGCCAAACACGCGATCCCTATAACTGCGAACCGAATAACAAATAATGGAGAAAATTTATGGGAGAACTGGAAGCCAAGAAAAGGGGAGAAATGTCCCGTAATAGAAATTAATTGCGCTGGTGTGCATAGCAAGGCATTGGTAGACACCGGATCAATCAAATCTGTGATATCGGAGGAATTATATGAAGAATTAATAAGCAAGAAAATAAACGTCTTGGAATTACCAACCAATAATACTCGTATGGTAGATGCATGGGGGCGGAAATCTTGTCCAGTAAGAAAACAAGTAATGGTAGAAGTAACAATTAGAGGAAGAAAGTTTGATATAATTTGTTTGGTGGTGAAGAAATTAATTTACCCATTGATTATCGGAATGGATTTCTTGGCGGAACATGGCGTTATTATCGACATCGGAGAAATGCAAGTTTTGATCAACGGTGAAAATATTTGGGAGGAAGATGAAAATGAAGAGGCGCGAAATACACATGTAGATGAGGAAGACGAATCGGAAGAATTCGCTGAAATCGAAATGTGTCGCGTAGAAATGGAGGAAGATGAAAATAAAAAGGCGCAAAATGCACGAGTAGACGAGAGAGTCGAATCAGAAGAATTCGCAGAAGTCGAAATGTGTAGCGTGCAAATGGAGGAGAATGAAATAAAGGAAGAAATAAGGAAGAAAATAATTGAGCAAAATAAATTGAGGGTTGATCAGAAAAATGCGTTGTACGAAATGTTGATAAGCGTCAAAGAGGTCTTCAAAAATCACAATGAACCGATAAAGGGGTATGAGCTTCAGATCAAGTTAACGGACTTGCAACCATGTAAAGCGAAGAATTATCCTATCCCCATAGCCTACCATGACGAAGTGAGAGAAGTAATGAACAAGATGATCCGAGAAGGAATAATTTGGAAAGCGATTACGATGCACATCAATCCAATTCTTGTAGAAGAAGTAATAAGGAAAGCGGAAGAATTAAGGAAAGAACAAGTAATAAAAGCGGAAGTAATAGGGAAAGCGGTAGAAGCAAGGAAAACGGTAGAACTAAGGAAAACGGCAGAAGAAGTAAGAAAAGGGGAAGTAGTAACGAAAGCGGAAGAAGTAGGGAAAGCAGCAGAAGTAAGGAAAGCGGCTAAAGCAACTTAAGATTTTATTTCGACGACGAAAAAAAAATCTTAAGAAGAAAAGGAGGGGGCAATGTGCCGAGACGGGATTATACACCCCCGTCACAGCACAGTTTCGTCGGCGTTTACGCTCGCAGACGGCGAGAAGAGCAGTCGGAATACCTGTGTAGCAAAACGCGCAGCCTGGTATCCGTTGCTCGCACTAGCAGCCACAAACTTTGGAGTCACGTTTTTCCTGAAAGGAGTGAAGTAGGAGAAATTACCCCCCCTTCTCAGTAGCTGCTCAGAATTTCCCCAGCGCAGCGCTAATAAATAGGCTGACGCGCTGATGGAAAGCTCTTTTTTGTCGCCATCTCGCCTGGAGTCAACATCTCTTCTGCTAGCACGCGTCAGGTCAGCAGCTCTTCACGTAAGGCACCGCTTGGCAAGTGTGAAGATTTTGTTAGAGAATTAGATTAGTTAGAGATTGCCGCAACGACTCTGTAGAATAGGAGTGTACGGCGTTACAAAACGTCTAGCTAGTCATCCGCGCAATAGTCAGGAGTTAGAGAAATATTCTGCTATTAAATAACGCGGAAAGTAAAAGTGTGCCCGTTTCTCAGAAAGCTCTGAAAGTTCTTAATTATTAGAATAAAGTTAGGAACGAGCGACGTACTTGCACTCGCAGTTAGGAAGTGCAAGGGACATTTCTGTAAATTGGGCGTAATTGGAGGCGATAGCAGCCGTGGGAGGAGAATAAATTGGTTAGTGAAGACGCAAGAGTACGCGAATCAGCCGAGAAAACGACGATTGAGCAGAAGGACGGCGAGAGCAACGCAGTACATCGAACTCGAGCATCGTGGTGCGGGGCGCAACACGCTGTTCAAGGTTGAAAGGCGGACAATATCGAGGTAACCCGTAAAGCTGAATTAGGTCAAGTTCACGACGGCAGGGAAATAGAACAGTTTCAAACGTGTTAAAATTTGAGGACACGGATATTCATGATTTGTAGCTTGGAGTGGGAGATTTAATGCATAAAGTGCTTGCCTTTAACCGTTCTAGAGTAGCAGTTATTATTCTGTTACCAGCATTTGTAATTTAAGGAGTAATTAAGAGTAGTGCGCTTGCCCACAAGTCAATTATTGAATGTAAAATTTTAAAAGGCAAGAAACTGTAAATTAGAATTAGTATCACAAACAATTGTAATTAGAGTAAGTTCAATTTAGACGTGGTAAATTTTCAAAGGGAATCCCAGTACTGGTTTAAAGTAATTAATTCAGAAAGTGAGTTATAAACGAAACTAAGTGTTTCATGTGTTGAATAAGCTGTAGAAAGTTGCTTAGTTGTGTTTACTCAATCATTTGGAAGTGTAAATTCTATGTGTGATTAGGTTCAAAGTAATTAATCCAGAGAATCAGTTCCAAACGAAATCAAATATTCACGTGCTGAATAGGCTGTAAAAAAGTTGCTTGTTTGTGTTCATTCAATCATTCTTTTGGAAGTGTAATTATATGTGTGATTTGTTTTCCATTATCATCAGTTCATACCACCAAATTTTAAGAGAATTATATGCTCGTTTGTGTTATTTGTGTGACTTTTATTGTGTCGAGGGTTCAGACCTTTCTCGTACCCCAAAGATCCTGCTTCCTGAGATTCTAAGCTCGCTTCACGAGCATAATATCTTATCGACGTGCTTAAAGCGCCTGGAGTGTACAGATAGGTACTGGTGGCTACGATAGTATTCGTTCGGTTAGAATATATATATATATATATATATATATATATATATATATATATATATATATATATATGTAGATGTCACAGGCTTCAGACCGACTAGCGCGGCAAGAGTCTCAGGAGGCCACGACTACAGCCGACAGTTGCAATGAATGCCTCGCGTGGTCTACTACACAATACTGTTCCTTGTTCTACCAGAGGGATTGCTTCTCGGGGTGGGCACCTAAGCGTTAGCCTTTATCCGTACCCTCGCCGGCGCACACGTACGGGCTGGTACCTGAATCTCGCCAGAACGCGTTTTACCCTCATGATTTTTACCCTCCCTTTCAGTGCCTCGGTAGGGTCGCCCTCGCAGCTCAGAACTACCAGCTTTCTAGGCTGGTACCGGAGTCGAAACAATGCTTTACGCATAAAGTGCTGAAACAAGTCCTTCCTCTATGCTCAGAGCCACGACGAAGCCATCTGAACTAAGGCCCGGGCGGCTTGGGGTCCCTTTTCTACCTCCTCACTATAATCACCTTTATGCTATCGACATGAGTACCTAGGCAACCTGACAGGAGTATTCATGGTTCCTCTCTGATATGTGGGATCCGGATCATTCCGAAGAAGTTCTTCGCCCAATCTCGCCCAAAGGTCGAGGAGCCAGGGACCCAACTGGTTAGTTACCCGGCAACACGGAGCTTACTCACTGCCTTCACCTTGAAGCTAATGACGTGAGTGCCGCCGTGAAACTAAGGGCCCGGGTGGCCGTTTGCAAGTCTCCTTCAGAAACCATGCCCGCCTCCGCGATCATGACTCCCCCCCCCCCGCGGGGAGAGCCAACAGTGGCAGTTACACATCCGTTTTGTCTTCGTTTCGTCTTCCTTTGTAGCTGCAGTTTCCACCGCAGTCGAGACACGATATTTTAATAGGAGTCCCCGACCTCTTTTAACTCTTGCTAGAATTTAATCGAGTAGTAGAAGATTTCTGTTACACCTTTTTGTAGTTATTCCCCCTTTTTGTAGGAGAACTCTCAACGTATTCGTAATATCACGAAGAATTGTAATTCTAGGAAATGCAGAGTTTGTGTAGGAGGAAGCGAAGAAGGGAAAGATAATCAGATTACACATTAATTCAGTGAATAACCATGAATGATTTCATATTTCTTCGCAAAATATTCCACACTCCAATACGTGAATGTGAAGAAAAAAATAATTTCATGCAATGCACGTTGTATATTAATTTTCTTCTCAAACTACTCATCGAATTTCTGAAATATGGGACTTCCAGTTCTGCACTTTACCATACTACAATCACAACCGAATTTAGAACATTATTCAATTATATTAAATAGAAATAGATGAGTATGAAAAACAGAACCGTACCAATTGGTGGAGTCAGAGTTAAGAAATAATTTAATTTATTCAAATACAATAGGAGCTGATGTGTGCAACGATAATAATTGTATTTTGTACTTCATTAAACATACTTCATTGTAAACATTCAAGGTGTAATATTTTTTTAAACAGTTTCTTTATATGATTTTTTTATAATAACTTAATAATTCTTCTCGTACAGCCATTAACATAATTTGTCAGTTAATTAAAAGCTACCAAATTATTGCATAATTAAAAGTATTGCCAATACGAAATAGTCACATTTCGTACTTTGATAACAGCACAATAGCTGTAGATACCAATTCAAGAGCTGTAGCTCGTAATGAAACTTATCGTCTCCAATTTTACAAAGTTAATATGACGGGTTAAATATTTCAAACACACGCTCATATTTCATTCGTTGTGGTTTTGGATGGCGGGGCCGCTCCTTCCGGTCCAATTGGCTCGTGACGGGCGCACGGCGGAATGGGGGTCGGGCTTTGTCGATTTCGCGTGGGCGGGCGCAGTGAAGGGCGTCGCGCGAAGCCGAGGGCGCGAGCTAATGGCGGCCGAGAAGGGGCTAGAGGTTCCGCCGCTCGGGGCGCCCTTGGGGAAAATAAAATAATAAAAACAACAAACAAAAAATGAGAAGAGAATTCGAGAAGCAGTCAACAACACGGATGGGGGAGGGGTCTGGCGGATGTTAGGCGATGGAAATGGAAAGGATGGGAGAGGCATTGGAGGTTGGGACGGAAGTTGGAGGGGAGGGTGGGGCGGGTAGTTGCGGGTACTGGCCCATGGAAATGGAAGAGATGGGAGGCGCGTTGGAGGGTGGAAGAGAAGCTGGAAGAGAGGGTGAGAAGGAGAGTCACGGGTGATGGACGATGTGAATGAAAGGAATGGGAAGGAAGCTGAATCGCAGGGTGAGGAGAAAAGGTGGGAAGAGAATAGGGAAGGGAGTGGCGGATTGGACGATGGAAATGGAAAGAATGACGGCGTTGGAAGGTGGGAGGGAAGCTGGAGGGAAGGGGTGGGGGAGGATAATAAAGAATAATGGATGACGGAAATAGAAATAGGTTGGAGTGGCGTTGCAGGGTGGGACGGAAGATACTCGGATGGGTAGGGAGGGGCTGGGAAGTAGCAGAGTAGGATGGAAAAGGAGCATCAGGATACGTTGAAAAGGGCAGTGTGGAGGGAGAGACAGCTGAGGGGCGGGGGTGGCCAGTATTAGCTGAAGGTTGATTAGCTCGGTTCTTATTCATTTAATTCTTATTGAACCTGATGAAAATAAAGATGGCGATTGAGGATGGAGGCGAGAAAGAAACGAGAAGAGACGGTGTTAACAACGACAGTGGGAACAGTGGGAACTGTGATACTTCAAGCAGGATTAAATCATCCCAAAACCTGACTGTAACGCTGGCAGTAATTTATTATCATTAGCAAAGGAATGGTGTGATCAATGCTAAATTATATGCTTACTCGTACTCATAATGGGCGTACAATGGAGTGTTTAACAATGATGTTAAAGCATCATAAAATATTAGCCCCGAAGACTCTTGTTTTTAAATTTTTATTTATTGTTCTTATTTATGATGTTTTGAAGTTCCTTCGGAGACCTACAATGACGTAGCCTTTTTCTTTGTTTTATTTTATTTCATTTTTTAAAAGTAAATTTGAGGCCCCATTGGATATGTACAATGACTGTATTTACGTACGTAATACGCCCTGAGGAAGGTCGCAGAATGGCGACCGAAACGTCGGCACCTTCGCCATGGACGCGGCGTCATCCGGACAGCCTAGTAAATACTGACTCCGGCCGCGGAAGCCTACGGTCTCACATGTACAATGACGTAGGCTTTTTATTTTGTTACTTTATTTTATTTCGAAATCTCCTGGGAGACTTACACAGATTCAAACTTTTTCTTCTGTTTTTTTAAAATTTTATTTCCTTTAAAATGAGTTCGAGGTCCCATCGGAGACCTGCGAATGTGTTTCCCGGATGCGACCGACCTCTTTCGACCCTGTCAGCGCCGCCGCTGGCTAATGGCCATGCATGTTACATGCGGAGCCGTGCGTTGCGAAACACGGATGTGGCCCTCCCTGACGCCAGTCCGTTTTTAGAAACGCTGCAAATAATGCATCGCGCCGTCCGATGCGACGGGCGATCGATTCGCGGGCGTTCGATTTACTTCTTTGCGAGAAACAAACGATTTCGCGTTTCATCAGATGAATTATTAACCACATGTTAATTGTATTAAAACATCATTGATGTTTGGGTGTTGGAGGGACAACAGATGTTATTGCTGGGAAGTTACAGCTGTCTTTCGCTCGGGCGTTACATCGAAATAGAATAATACAAATGAAACAAAAAGTGAATTTAGATAAAATCCGCGGCATGTGTAGTGCAGCGCAGATATTAGCTAGGCTGGAAGGAAATATCGGTACATCTAAAAAGGTGACTGGTAAGTGAGCTTATCAAAAATTTCACGTCCACTAAGTAATTTTTAGAACATACTCACCTTGAAAAATGTATACGTGTGGTTGAAATGAAACGATTTGTATGTATTTTCTCTCTCAAATTTTATTTTTAGAAATGAAATGGGAACACGTTAGGTAAAAAGGAAAACAAGGAAATACTTTCATTCAATTAGGAAACTGGAAATACACATTCGCAGGGAAAATACACGATGTATTGAATAATGTGTGATCCGATGACAATGATGAATTTGAAAATAATAATGACGACGATAATGATGATTGGCTCATAATTGAGCCTTGAGAAGGGAGGAAGAATATGTCTTTACGACCTCCGTTTTCATGACAGGTTGTTTCCTAAATGGTACTACAAGAAGATTCCCGTTACCTTAAACTGTACGTACGAGTATGATGAAAAGGGTGATATTGATGGGTAAAAGATGATAAGGGATAGTGGATCAAATGAATTATGTGAAGGAATAAGAAGCCACCCATACCGCAATTACTAGTGAAAATCACCATGCATTTCCCAGGCCACCAACTCTTGGGCTTCGCGAGCTTGGACAATGTTAATCCAAGCCCCCGCACCGCCTCCGAGCGCACAATGAATGTTCCATATAGTACAGTGTGAAGCGAAATTATTGTCCACGAGGAGGAACACGTGGTCCGTTAGCCCTCGTGCTGGGCACTCAGAAGCGCCTCCCAAGTACCGCAAGCCCGCAGTTGCCGGCTACATCCTGCATCCACCGCAGGATGAATTGACTGGTAATTCCGTGCGCGCCATCTGATACGGTCATTAGTTCTTTGAATGGAGAGCATGTTTTATTACGGGAGATGGCAACAGAAAATGAGATAATGCGCCTACCTCGTCGATTTGCGGGAGTTTCCTACTCCAGGACTCTCCTTCAGCGAAACGCCGCGGCATCGAGGCAAGTTCGAAACTTTCGACTGGTATCCCGACATGTGTGTCAGGTTAGTGCATGTAAGGGGAGAGGACGGGACAAGAATGAGGAAGGGAAGCCGCTCGCGGTCCGGGGACAGTTTGCTTGGATATTCCTCGGACATTCACCCTTCTCTGGCCTGATAAACTACGGAAAACCGCTGATCAGAGCAACCGACAGCTAGAATTCTCCATAGAGCGACTGAATCGGGCACAGCTGTCAAGCTTATTTCGAAAATCCGCCACCATCGGGACTCGAACCCGAGGATCTCCCGGTCCGAGTCACTGCATAGTGAACAGTTGTTGCCCTGAGCCAGCTGAGCCGGTGCTCGGCATCGTTCCACAAGCGCGTCTGCCGGGCTACCTCCGGCCTCCGCCGCGGGAGGTCGTGGGAGGCGCAGCGCGCAGGACGGCCGGCGGTCGCCACGCTGCGCCCAGCCGCGCCGCGCCGCGCCGGACCTGACGTCGCTTCCTGATTACGGCTCGCCTGACTGCGTCGCGCAGCGTCGCCCCGCCCCGCTGCTCCAAGCCCCGAGCTGCCCTGCCGCGTAATCTGGCCACTACTTAACCCCTCCCACGCCCCGCCCAACCCCGCCGCCACGCGCGTGCGTGCATGCGTGTGCCATGAGTGTGTGACCGCCTGAGTGCACGCGCAGCTTACGCTCGTCCCGCCGAGCCGGCGCGCGCGAGGAGAGGTGGGAGAACACGCCCTCTGTAGCTGGACCAGTGCCCGAAGTCCACGATTGTATGCGTGGTGGGCAGCTCTATTTTTTTTAACCACCGTGAGGAATTTACCTTCTCGAGTTACATTCCTTTTTAATTCCTGGTTAATTTCTGCCCGTAATGGTTTTTCTTCATGGGCACCAAATCCACATCCCACGGTAGCAGTATTTTCTGACACCATATAAATAGCTGAATCATAACCAATCAACGGCTGAATGAGTATTCTAGAGGCTAATTACTGTGGCGTCTTTCCCGGGGCAATAAATCACAGACGTGAACGGTTTGTAATTTATTGAGTATTTATTTGAAATATGCTCCAACACCTAAATACTATGTACAATAATTACAATAAACCATATTGATCCGTTACTAGAAGGAATGTTCCTGGTCACCACCACCGCTGGCCTGATAATTAGATATCTTATTCCGTGTGATGCACCAGTAGCCTACGTGAGCATACAAGCGAGTATGCCACACCTCCCGTCTCGACGTAGCACACTGGCTTCAGTTCCCTGCCTCAGTAGCCTATGCATTGAAATGCGGCGCCGCGCACAACCCACACGACTTCCTACCGACGCGCCCAAGAATCAGAAGCAGCAGTTTAAGTCCGGGGTCCGTTTATATTACCTTCCGGGCCGGCTGACGGAACTGCGTCATCTCGCTGTTTCCGCCGACGCGTTTCCACTGCCAGCCCGTCTACGGGGTTCACAAGTTTGCCCCAAGTGGTCTACGGGGTTCACAAGTGGCCACCCACGACACGGCACCCCTCCCCTTCCGCTCCCTAGGTTTGCCATTGTTCAGCCAGGCGTCTCTTCCCGCCAGCGCTGTCATGAAATGCACGTGGCTAATATTTTGTCACGTTTGTACAAGGCCACTGATATGACGCCACACTATTTTGATCAATGTTTGATCTGATCTTTCTTCTCATCAAGCCCAGACGAATACCGGAGCAAAACCTAAATTATTAAGCACGTACAGCGTGCAACGCTACCTTTTCCATCCAATCTTCATTTGCGTTCATAGTGAGAGCACTGAGCCCGATCCCCACCCTCACACAGACCATCCCTCATTGATCGAGAAAACAGTGGGTGGGATCAGTGGCGGCTCGGCCCATACTAACGAGCGACAGTGCTAAAGCACAGACGATGATAAATCATTGGCTGCAAGAGGAGAGCAGCGGGGTGTTCAGGAGCACGTAGTTCTATGATGTTGGCTAACATCTCAAAGACCTGGCGAGGAGACATTCAGACCAAAGAGAACACAAATGACATTCAGATCTCTTTCGCGCACGCGGCGTCCTTCGCAGGTCTATGGCAAGATCCTAGAGAACAGAACACTGTATGAGAAAGCAATGAATTGGGCGCAAAAAATGAATTGATCGTCTCCTATATTATTTCAGTACTATACATAACTTTTTCGGCTCTCACACGCAATCGATCTTTGGAAATGAGGTCTCTAAAGAAATAGAATTTCACAGAGACGTATCGAATTGCACTTTCAAAAATATGATGGATTTGTTTAAAAAAGCACATCTAAATATTCATGTCAACTGCAACCCGCAGCACGCAGTCAGCTATATCGTTAAATAACTCCTAAACAAAGCATTATAGGGCCTTAAAAACTAAAATTTTGAGGCCAAATGCCTCAAAGAAATGCTCTTCACATCGCAATCTACAGGATGAGATGTTCTCGGACAGTCTATTCAATTTCTGCTGGTTCGACACTTATCAATATTACCAAGGCCACCTGGATTTCAACCTTTCGTGATAGAATGGTGACAGAAGGCTTAGATTCATCTATCTTATACTATTTGTGCTATCTGTGTATTTTTAATACATCGTGGTTTGCGCAGACTGACGATGTTTATTTGCATAATTTTTAATTCAAGATCCTTTCTCGCAGCAACAACTGAAAGTACTATTAATAGCTGCTTGATACCGATGAAGATTGTTTCTTATGTGTGTAGTGAAAACATTTATTTAACGTTTTACCAAGGTCTACAGGTGCTATGTATCTAATTCTGGTACGTTGTGAGTGAAGACGTGTCTTGTTAGGTTTGGTTTGTGTTTTACCTGTACCAGTATTTTTTTATCAGCAGTGATTGGGTGAATTTTTCAAGTCAGCGAGTTCAACCACGTAAATTTCTCAAGAGTAAAAAGCTTTCTTGATATTTTTGTGACTATCACGATAAGCTATCAAAGAATATTCAATGATTACTTCAAATATTTTTAAGGGAGAGTTGTGAATTATTCTTAGAAATCTTTCGATAATACAGAATAAATCTTTAGTGAATTTTTTTTCCACATCAATTACATGGTTTTTCATTTTTATTTCGTATTGAGTTAGTATAATAGAAGTTACCTTTACGAACAATAAATTTTGTTAACAACGTTTCCTCTTCGATAGGAAATAGAAGAATAGAGAAGAGTGTGGGTTTTAACCTGCAAGAGTTCTCGCGCGGGTACACGGGGTAGTGGGGGAAAACTTGTGCTATGACATAACACACAGAACAAACTTTTTAAATTAACTAAAGTAAAATAGCTTGAAAGAAATGAACAACAAAGCGCGCTTGCCTACAATACTACGTGAATTAATTTAAAAAAGCAACCAAATTTAAAATTATAGAAAGAATAGCACGCGTTATTCGACAACTGCCAATGATCACAATTAAAACGCACGATTTAAATGCTGGCGGTAGTAACAAATGCTATTTATTAGTCCAAGGTGAAAATATTAGTTTTATTATTTTTTAGTTCGGAATCACTTTTCTTGAGATTCGTAAGAACGCAGAAAATAATCCAATATTTTTAGTATACAATTAATTTTTCAATTTTCGGACCTCAGCAAGCTGGCACCCTGCCCCTCCAAAACCCTCTTTATTCCTCAAAGCAAATCCAGAAAAGTTAAACAATATTGCAATGAGTAGGATTATACTTGCCCGATTCCGTATTTTTGCATGGAAAACTTTACTTAAGCTTTCTCAAGAGTAAAAATCATTTATAATATTTTTGTGGCTATCAAGGAAAGTGAAAAGCAAAATTTCAAGGAACTACAAATGTTTTTTCAGGAAGTGTGAATTGTTCGAAGAACATATCTCTATAATACTGAATAAACCTTGATTGAAACTTTGCTTCCAACGTTAATTGCATTGTTTTTTTTTTTATTTGTGTTGACATGGACATTGTGTGACGAAGTTATATTTATGTTTTTTTAACAAATAAACACGTTTCATGAACAACTTTCTTTCTTATTGGAAAGGATAGGGAAAGGGTGGGGCGAGAGTTCTCACACGGGTACGATAGTATTTCATTAACGTTTAAGTGTCAATTCAGGTTTTTAAACTGAAAACGAACAAATTGCAATAGTTACATAAGCAATGTTCATCATACAAAAATTAAATTAAAAACGAGTACTTTATGTTCTCCATAACGAAGGGAGCACTGACCATGCTCTTAAATCATTGGGGACTTGCTTCTTTCAAATATACTATGTATCAGGTAATATCTACAGTGCCTCACCTATGGCTGTTTGTTTAGAGAGACTACTGAGCCATCACTCCACATTTTTGTTGTGAGTCATTCTGGCTTAGTAATGTGAAACATAACTTTTGAAATCACGTGCCGCTACTGAGTGGAATAATAGACATAATAATCAAAATTTATCTCCATATGCACTTACGATTTTAGTTAGTATGTTTTCTTCTTGGAAAAAATGATACAATTATTAATAAGTTTTTTGATCAGTTATTTAATTTATTTGTTACCAGTCCTCTTAAATGAAAAAGGATGTCCAAATGTCATATTTTAATTTATCAAAATAAGGATGCATTTTCAATATTTATCTCCATTTCATTTTTTTATAATGTATTTCAATATTTAGAAAAAGAGTACATTCAGATTTACCAATGTAATCTGACCAATACTTCAATTTTGAATATAATTATTTGGAATAATTATTCTCTTTTTTAGGTGTTAGTCTGTTAGGTACTACCAGCATATCCCCTTTAATGATTTCTTCTCACACGGCCCAAAAAAACTGTCACAGAACTTCGTCTCCTCAGAACATTAGAGCAAGTAAAAGATAGTTCATCTTCATGGCGAGGATCTACAAAGTACGAGTAACTGCTCACAAGTTCCCAAACAACTTCAGTGGTCTGGAAGAAAAAGGGGCTATAAATCCAGTTATGCGACAATAATTCATCTTTTTCACTACTTTATCAATAGTTAGTCACGAGGTTTTGTGTTTATTGCGTTGGAAATAAGGACTCATGATCGTACTGAGAATACCTCTTGACGTAAACTGTCTTTAAAAAGTTGGATACTAAAATTTTATAGCGATACCACTTGTTACTCTTTTTGCTAGGTTATTTCTACAATATTTCCCAGAAAGGTCATCAAGAAGAATGCCAAAGAATGCAACCACGGAACCTTGCGCTAAAATCTCGATAACTTGAATCTCAAGATTATTGTTGAATATATTTATTTGGGTTTATTAGTTGA
Source organism: Gryllus longicercus (assembly GCA_038098605.1). Taxonomy (NCBI): domain Eukaryota; kingdom Metazoa; phylum Arthropoda; class Insecta; order Orthoptera; family Gryllidae; genus Gryllus; species Gryllus longicercus. The sequence goes on from JAZDUA010001192.1 coordinate 80,881, forward strand.
AAGTCATTGAGGCGCATGAGTGTTGAACTAATGAATTGATTACGATAATACTGAAAAGGGAATGATGATGCTGAAATGGTGGAATGAGAGGCAGAGGAGATGGGACAATCCTGAGAAAATCTGCCCGGTGCCCGCGTTGTCCACCACAAATTCCACAGGCCGGAGATCAAACCTCGCTCAGAGAGGTCAAAAGAGTATTCACTATCATTACACCTCGAATGCACTGAAAAGTCTGAATTGACATATTTCGATTTCGAGACTTGTTTCAGAAAGTTGAAATTGACGATTACTTTGAACTCTTTTTGACAGATAACATCAATATTAAAGACAAGAGTAATAAAATATTAACAAAATAAAAAGTCCTAAAACGGATTGCATAGAATACAATTATATACAGTTTATTTTAATCGTGAGCATGTTAAAATAATGCTTTTGTTTTTATTGCGCTTTTTTGTGCGGTTCTTGAGAGTGATAACTGAGAAAAGATGGCGCACTTCAACGAATTAGTGAAAAACTGACTCCGGTTCGCGCACTTTTACAATTGTATCACTAACACGGTATAGTTAAAATGTTTTTTCATGCATTGATAACTTATGAGAGAAGAATAGCTTTTGTCAATCCTTTATAATTTACATCCCCAATTCAACGATAAGTCACAAAGTTCACCCAAAGAACATCAGACCTTCAATTATCGAGGATTTCGTTTGTAAAATTCGACTTAAACGAGTAAAACCACACATACGTGGTAGGCAAACTGAAGATAAGATTTTTCGAGATATAGAAATATTATGGAGCTATAGAGGCTCAATAAATAAATTATATATATATATATATATATATATATATATATATATATATATATATATATATTGTGCCGAGACGGGATTATACAACCCCATCACACCACAGTTTCGTCGGCGTAAACGCTCACAGGCGGCGAGAAGAGCAGTCTAATACCTGAGTAGCAAAACGCGCAGCCTGGTATCCGTTGCTCGCACTAGCAGCCACAAACTATCGAGTCACGTTTTTCCTGAAAGGAGTGAAGTAGGAGAAATTACCCCCCCTTCTCAGTATCTGCTCAGAATTTCCCCAGCGCGGCGCTGATAAATAGGCTGACGCGCATACGGAAAGCCTCTTTTGTCGCCATCTCGCCTGGAGTCAACATCTCTTCTGCTAGCACGCGTCAGGTCTGCAGTTCTTCACGTAAGGCACCGCTTGGCAAGTGTGCAGATTTTATCAGAGCGTTAGATTAGTTAGAAATTGCCGCAACGACTGTTTAGAATAGGAGTGTACGGCGTTGCGAAACGTCTAGCTAGTCATCCGCGCAGTAGTCAGGAATTAGAGAAATATTCTTCTATTAACTAATGCGGGAAGTAAAAGTGTGCCCGTTCTCAGGAAAGCTCTGAAAGTTCTTAATTAACAGAATAAAGTTAGGAACGAGCGAAGTACTTGCACTGGCAGTTAGGGAAGTGCAAGGGACATTTTCTGCAAATTGGGCGTAATCGAAGGCGATAGCAGCCGTGGGAGGAGAAGAAACCGGTTAGTGGAGACGGAAGAATACGCGAGGCGACCGAGAAGACGACGACTGAGCAAAAGGACGGCGAGAGCAGCGCAGAACTTCGGAGTCGAGCAACGCGTTGCGGAGCGCAGCACGCTGTTTCAAGGTTGAAAGGCGGACAGTTTCGAGGTAATCCGTAAAACTGAATTTAGGTCAAGTTCACGTCGGCAGGAAAGAGAACAGTTTCAGAAGTGTTGAAAATTGAGGACACGGATATTAATAATTTGTAGCTTGGGAGTGGGAGGTTTAATGCGTAATTGCTTGCCTTTAACCATTCTATTGTAGCAGCCATTATTCTGTTACCAGCACTTAATTTAAAGATAAATTGAGAATAGTGCGCTTGCCCACAAGTTTAATTATTGTATGTAAAATTTTAAAAAGGCAAGAAATTGTAAATTAGGATTAGTTTCACGTGCAATTGTAATTAGAATAAGTTAAATTTAGACGTAGTGAATTTTCGAAGGGAATTCCCAGTACTGGTGAAAGAAATTGATTCAGTAAGTCAGTTCTAAACAAATTAAATGTTCATTTGTTAAATAGGTAGTCAAAGTTGTTCATTTGTGTTTATTCAATCATTTTTGGAAGTGCTAATTCTATGTGTGATTTGTTTTTCGTTATTATCAATTCATGCCAAAGAATTTTGAGTGAATTATATGCTCGTTTATGTGTGATTTGTGTGACTTTTATTGTGTCAAGGGTTCAGACCTTTCTCGTACCCCAAAGATCCTGCTTCCTGAGATTCTAAGCTCGCTTCACGAGCATAATATCTTAACGACTTGCTTACAGTGCATGCTGAGTGTGCTGAAGAAGGTACGAGGGTGTACGATAGGTAAGACGGTTAGAATATATATATATATATATATATATATATATATATATATATATATATATGATTCTCACAAAAAATAATGGACATATATTTTTTACAAAACAGTGGTCTTAGTACTCGGCAAAGATTTTTGTCACTCTAATGCTGAAATTGTATCAATTTCGAAAAATGTGTTTCTGGAGATGTTTTTTAATCTTATATTTTATTTCTTCTGTAAAAATATGGGATATCATAACCCTAAGCAATGTAATGTATGGGATTTATATAATTTAAATTAGATAAATAAAATTTTGGTACCTCAAAAACTTCTTTACGATTAATTTTAATTTATTTATCGACACATCACAAAATATGAAAATCTGAAAATTGTCACTGAAAACTATTGTACCTCGGAGGTGGCAGAAAGCTCTTTAACTCGAAAGTATTCCGGATATTTGGTGTTTTTCAAGATTGTTGTTTGAAAGCATCGTTTTCTAGGTAGATTCGTCCGTACGTGATCCTTCCAGAAGGCTTGGTAATAAAAGAACGCCATCTTGAGCATAATTTAATCACTTTTGGCGCCGCCAGAGCCACCCCACCCATTGCACGCGGAGGAATATTAGTGGCTTAATCAGAGCCTCCGCCACGTCTGCCGGGAGGCCTTCTGCGACCACATCATTTCTGCTCGCAAATAGGGTTTCGCGCCCCACACCCCGGGAGCGCTTAAGTAACTACATCACGCGCGCTAGATACGTGCGAACGAGCTTGAATCCCAGGAGTAAATGTAGTGTGGGGCGCCATTACGGCTTAGAAACCGCTTCGTGCCACCTCCGAGATACGACAGTTCTCGAGGGCACCGCCGACGGCGCTAGCGGCGGCTGAGGGAGCGTGGGCGCAGGAGCGTGGAGAATGGTGAACGGAAGAGGAACTGGTGATGGCAAGAGGCAAAGGTAGCTCGGAGAGGAGAATACTGTGAATAGAATGTAAATGCGACAATGAAAGAGTGTCGTGTAGTGTTGAGTAATAAACGAACATTACTGATGCAGAAATGGCAACAGTGAATAGTAATGGCAGGAGTCGGTGACGGAGATTCATTGCCGAACAGGGCGTTTGGAATGGGGGAGACGATGCCATGCTCAAACAAATCGATTGCCTGGTAGGAACGGAGTGCATCATGGTGACAGTGAGAGAACGGAAACACTGTGTGCAGCTGATCATAGGACACAAGCCAATGACGGGTCATCAATGTAAGATTTGTAGTAAACGAACAGTTGTGTTGGGACACGGAAACTGAGATTGAAAATCAGTCTCTGGGAAGTCAATGATTTAGATTATATGAGTTTTTTGATGTACTAGGAGTACGTGAAAGTACATATTAAACAGTAAACATCCCTATTGTATGGTCACATTACAGCAGCGTAGACCAGAAGTTCACGGGCTGTTAGCTGACGTAGAGATGGAAGAAGCGAGGGGCTTTAGTGGAGGGGCGGTAGGGCAAGACCGTGGAGGCAACGACGGCGGTTGTGGGTCTCTGGTGGCGGAAACCTGTTGACCTGGAATTCGACGTCGGGTATGAACAGAGCCCGCCCCCACGGCAGCGCCAGTCTCGCTCCGTTTACACAGACCGACGGAATGGAAATATTTGCTAGTCCCCTGGTTACCGCCCCGCCTCGCCCCGCCACGCCCTGCCCCGCCACGCCGGTCGCGACTGGGACTTGGCAGCTCGCCTCTTCTCTGCGGCCGGTGTTCCGGGAAGCTTCGTAGAATCCTAGTTGTTCAGATCATGTTTGATTCTATCCGGTTTGTGGGGAGCGTCAGAGATCGCAAATGCGGTAATGACGCTGTTTAGTAGATGGCTTCATATTGACTTGAGAAACAGAATATAATATATTTGTATGACACAAAGACGTGTAGTTTAAAACGAACGTTAACGTTGATTTAAGTTCGTGAAAAATGTGATAAATCAGGCGCAGATACATGGGGAGGGAAATTTCGCCCCCTAAAATCTTTCGGTAACTATTAATTTAACATGTTACATTGCGGCATTTTACAAAATTTTGAAATATGACACATTTGACCAAAGACATTTTAATACCCTTCACAAAATTTGTCTCTGAATCCTCTCCTACATTAAGTGTTCTTAATTATTTGACAAGTGGCAGATTCTTCAAATGTCAAGGATCAAGCCGGTTCAGAAATTCATATTCATTAAATACTATATGTATTGATATTTTGAGTGTGAAAAGACCCTTTATTTTTTTACAGATACGTTATAGCTTGTAGCCTTCGATATCGAGTTCGATATACGCTCCTTAACTTACCTGGATCGAGAGGACCGTGGTTACGAAGGAAATATGGTTACGGTTTAATGATGCTACATGTTTCCTTACGGAGGGAATTAGGAGAGTGAATTATCTGAGAGAAGTATGAGAGGGAAATATGAAGATACAAACCGAGTAAAGTTAGCATCAAGTTAATTAGTAAATAAGTGAATCTGAATCAATAAAATTAGGTAAAAAATAAAATTTATGTATGTATCACGGGCGTTAACTGGCTCTAATGACCTCGGGTGAGAAAACGCCCTCGGGCGTTTTGTCGCCGCTCGGTCATTCGAACCCTTATGTGGTGCATAAATGGTGCAAAATTATACCCTTGTGCATAAATAACTATTAAGACACTCTTTGCCAGTACTTAGCTGAATACGCCGATCCGGATAGCCGGGATCGCTAAGGTAGCAGTGTCGTTGCGTTTTCGGACGGAAGGATCTCGAGTCCCGTCTCGGGCACGGGTGTGCTCGTGTTGTTCATACGTGTTGTGCTCGTGTTGTTCATACGTGTTTTGCTCGTGTTGTTCATACGTGTTGTGCTCGTGTTGTTCGCTCGTGTTGTTCATACGTGTTGTGCTCGTGTTGTTCATACGTGTTGTGCTCGTGTTGTTCGCTCGTGTTGTTCATACGTGTTGTGCTCGTGTTGTTCATACGTGTTGTGCTCGTGTTGTTCATACGTGTTGTGCTCGTGTTGTTCATACGTGTTGTGCTCGTGTTGTTCATACGTGTTGTGCTCGTGTTGTTCGCTCGTGTTGTTCATACGTGTTGTGCTCGTGTTGTTCATACGTGTTGTGCTCGTGTTGTTCATACGTGTTGTGCTCGTGTTGTTCGCTCGTGTTGTTCATACGTGTTGTGCTCGTGTTGTTCATACGTGTTGTGCTCGTGTTGTTCATACGTGTTGTGCTCGTGTTGTTCATACGTGTTGTGCTCGTGTTGTTCATACGTGTTGTGCTCGTGTTGTTCATACGTGTTGTGCTCGTGTTGTTCGCTCGTGTTGTTCATACGTGTTGTGCTCGTGTTGTTCATACGTGTTGTGCTCGTGTTGTTCGCTCGTGTTGTTCATACGTGTTGTGCTCGTGTTGTTCATACGTGTTGTGCTCGCGTTGTTCGCTCGTGTTGTTCATACGTGTTGTGCTCGTGTTGTTCGCTCGTGTTGTGCTCGTGTTGTTCGCTCGTGTTGTTCATACGTGTTGTGCTCGTGTTGTTCATACGTGTTGTGCTCGTGTTGTTCATACGTGTTGTGCTCGTGTTGTTCATACGTGTTGTGCTCGTGTTGTTCATACGTGTTGTGCTCGTGTTGTTCATACGTGTTGTGCTCGTGTTGTTCATACGTGTTGTGCTCGTGTTGTTCATACGTGTTGTGCTCGTGTTGTTCATACGTGTTGTGCTCGTGTTGTTCATACGTGTTGTGCTCGTGTTGTTCATACGTGTTGTGCTCGTGTTGTTCATACGTGTTGTGCTCGTGTTGTTCGCTCGTGTTGTTCATACGTGTTGTGCTCGTGTTGTTCATACGTGTTGTGCTCTTGTTGTTCATACGTGTTGTGCTCGTGTTGTTCATACGTGTTGTGCTCGTGTTGTTCATACGTGTTGTGCTCGTGTTGTTCGCTCGTGTTGTTCATACGTGTTGTGCTCGTGTTGTTCATACGTGTTGTGCTCGTGTTGTTCGCTCGTGTTTTTCATACGTGTTGTGCTCGTGTTGTTCATACGTGTTGTGCTCGTGTTGTTCGCTCGTGTTGTTCATACGTGTTGTGCTCGTGTTTTTCATACGTGTTGTGCTCGTGTTGTTCGCTCGTGTTGTTCATACGTGTTGTGCTCGTGTTGTTCATACGTGTTGTGCTCGTGTTGTTCGCTCGTGTTGTTTATACGTGTTGTGCTCGTGTTGTTCATACGTGTTGTGCTCGTGTTGTTCATACGTGTTGTGCTCGTGTTGTTCATACGTGTTGTGCTCGTGTTGTTCATACGTGTTGTGTTCCCCTCCAGTTACCCTAAAGTAAAACTATCCCAGTGATCGCCACATGACCTTGTTGTTGTGAAAAAGTGGCCTAAAACAATTTAAAATTTGCTTTTAGAAAATGACATAAAAGATCTGATTTCAATATTAAACAAATTATGTTAGAAAGTACGGTTTTCGACAATGTATTGTCGGCTATGTCACAAACTCTTTACATTTCGTTTATGTTATGGAGGCTACACACATTCGCCATTCGGCGAGATTCAGCTGCTCGCCAGGTTCCTACTAGCTAAGGAGCTCAACGAACACATCTCCGGAATACACACTCTTCAGGACTCAGAGAACAGTCACTCGTAGCTCACAGAATGTGTATAGCTGATTTAGACAATCGGAAAATTAATTTAGCGATGCAGAGTATTTTAATATACTAAAGAGTAAGATATGCGGTAAAATAAATCGATTCACACAATGCTCTTGCAAAGTTAAATGAATTGTTGAAACAAAATCAATAATGCCTGAAACTGAAGATTTATTGAACGTATAATGACTTTTGGTCACGCATTCGGTATTCAGCCATTTGCTCCATCTCTAGGAACTTCCAGTACTATAATTGAACTTACAGAAAGTTTGATTCGGTCTACAAATTTATGCCCAAAACGTGCTACTGTTTTAAAAATAAGGTCCAATCTCCATTATACGATCGAGTCGGGGGATGAAGAGGTTATTATTAAAGAATTTTCAAGAAAGTTAACAGCAGACGTGAAAGTGTTATAAAAGGGTATTTAGTCTAAAGTTTAACCTAAGGCATACTTTGAGAACTTTAAGAAAGAATAACAATCGCAGAAACCGTTTGTTTCCTCAACGTTTTCTTCGCGCAAGTGAAGCTTTTAATTCTCTAAAGAGAAAGAAGTATTAAGACTATCTACATCTTATAAATGAATGTAAAAAAAAGCAACACAATCTAAACATCCGCGATGACCCTTCTAAACACACTGGGTGGCGAATATGTGGACCTCCTAGCGTGGGGGAGGGATATCACGAGAGGGGCGTCGTGTGCAATATATAACAAAATGGGTTTTTGGTTGCCAGGCCGCGAAAATTAAGGTAGCAGCCAAATTTCAGTGACATACTTGATTATTGAAATTACTTACCTCGGATATGGAAGTTTTTACTTTGTAGGGTCGGAGCAGCTCTGTGTTAGAGGTAAACTATCCACTACTTCAATTGATAAGACATTTTTACGGCTATTGAAACATGCTGCCATGTGGCTAGCGCGGAGTTTATTGATAATAGAAATTTTCGCCCAATCACACACATGAAGAAATATATTTTCAGGAACTTTAAATTACTATACTCATTTGTTAATTTCACTAGTGTTTTTACATTATCACTGAACTTATGTATAGATTTTTATATTGATTTCTGTGAAATGTTAGTCTTTAAGCAGGTGAGAGTATTTTAATATAGTAAAGAGTAAGATACAACATTGCCTTGACTGGAACGAACTTCTGTTTTCCCTTACTCAATAGAAGACAGAAGGCTTTTTCTCGTCAACGCATCGCGCGATAGGCGCTAATCGTTAGAGCCAAGGTCACTGACCTCGTGGCGTTGGGGCTGGCAGCTTCAAAGGGGTGGTAGAGTCCGGGCGTTCGTCCATTTCCACGACGCATGCCACTGGAGGCAGCTCCGCAGTATACGCACTTCCCGCTTCCGAGAATTTATTTCTGAATGTTCATGAATTCAATACGACCCATCCTGCTATGGCTTCATTCTGCCTCTGACCGAGAGAAATGGCTTAGAGCATCAACGGATATCACTGCAGTTCTTCTGGCCGAGGGGTCCTAGGTTCCAGTCCCGGCGGTGGAAGATTTTCGACACTAGCTTGTTAGCTGGGTGGAGTTCAGTCGCTATCTGGAGGATAATTCTCGAGACCGGCTGTTCTGATCGGTTCCGTGGTTTCTCCGATCAACGCCAGTCGAATGCAGAAGCAGTACCCTAACAAACGGGCCACGGACCGCACGCGATCTGACTTTCCTCTTCCTTGTCCTAATCTCACTTCTTACACACACACTAACATGCACTATACTACCACCCATGCCGGGAGACCCGTTAGGAGCTAAGAGCTTGTCCCGGCTGGAGCGGTGCGCTGATGATGGGATATTGTGAGATACCTGGTTAAGGAAAACCCCGCCTCCGTCGGTAGGCGAGCACTGGATCTCACCATACGGAGGGGGAAAGATCAGCCCCGCCTCCCGAGCAAAAAACATTCATTACACTTACGGGACTAATGACCCTGGTAGTTAACTTGCCCGGAATCACTAAACAATCAATCAATCAATCAATCCTGTCTCTGCCAGCGACGCGTTGGCATCTCCAATTTTAGCAACTATCGGGGCATGTCGAAGACAGGGGGCATAGTCGAGATTTACGGCACATTATAACTTTTAACGATAACAGTTTACGTATACGTTTCTAGTTCGTGGACCAAAAAATGTTTGGGTGGACGCAGACCTATGACTGACGAGGTGCGCTCATGAACTCGTATAACGTATCTCACGTGAAACGCATCCAGTATACAAGTATTTTCATGTTTTATACAATTAAATACTGCCTTATTGTTTTTTGTTTTCTCGAAAGAATCGGCCCCTTCCTTTTTCGTGGCTGTCGCGGCGCTGTCTCTCATGCCGCTGCTAAGGTTCACACCCTTTCTTCCCTTCACTAGTCTGGTAATGCCAGTCTGACACACTCATTTGTCAGTTTGAATTCTGTGCGGCTTGTGGAATCTGATTCGTCCTCTGACGGGATTGATACCCTACGGCAAACCTGCACAACGCCTCCTCCATCAGGCATTCTGCACTTACGAGCCAGCCGTCTGCCCGCGAGAGCTGCGAAAGTAGTGGGGAGGAGGCAGCTTTGAGGGAGGGAAGAAGCCGGAGCGGGGTCGACGTGGCGCATAAATTGAATGCCTGGGTGTCTAATGCAATGATCCATGCTGTGAAATGATTTGTCCACTAATTTAAATGGGCAATCTACCGTATTTCCAACTACAAGGGCCATGTTTCACATTTATACTCTTCTATGCACTGCTACGTATCGACATTTTTTTCTACTTTAAGCTCATTGTAACTCGAACAGTATTTTAAAGCAGTTGCATGTTTTAAAAATGTTTTGCAATTTTAACTAACAAAATATACAATTTAATAATTGATTTTTGTTGAGGAATGCTATAATAAATTGAGGAATGTTATAATCTCCAAATGATAAGAAAACTGAAAAAATTGAGAGCAGTCTCTCACTTCGATATAAATATGAAATACAGACAATTTCAACAAGGGTAATGTTTCGCAGCACATATATTTGTGACAATTTCCCCTCTTTATGAATCTGAATAAGAGATACCAACGAGGAAACCTCTTATGATATATTACGAGCAATTATGACTTTGTGGTTTTTTTAAATAGAACGCAAATGACTTACTTTTTTTATATAATGTCGTAAACAATTATGAATAGTGTTCGTTGATTTGAAATAAGGCATATATTATGTACACTAGTCAAAAAAACAGAGCAGAAAGTAATCACGATTTTTGAAGAATAAGATATTTTTAGCTTTGAATGAAACCGTCTTAATTAATTAAACGAAGTTAATGAAAGAATAATTTATTGTCTTGATAAATAAAAAATCAATATTACAATTTTGTATTTAGCAGCACACTAAATTTGAGGTTAGATCGCGGAAAAGGAAATTACATTATCAGCCCTATAAGCAATTATAATTTTGGTATCGAAATCAAATATGTGTGTCTAATTCGTTTTAGGTTCATACTTCACATTGTTGTATATGAACAATAAACATTTCCAAAATAAAAGGTAATGATATTTAAATTGTATTTACATTTGACCGTCTTATCCTCTCAATTGCTCTTTCAATTTACGTGCTATGGTTCAAATTACGCATTTTCATTTCCCACTCCTAGAATGAGTCTTATCCCCATCCATCCAAGCGACCCCGGTTTGCACTAAAATTGCTCGCGCGCGGCTCCTGAGGTCAGTCAAAGTGCAAAATGCGGTGCAGACCTGCCCTACGGGCTTCTAGAAGGTCCCAACGCACTCTTTCGCCGGTTGCATCCTGGAATTTTCAGGATTTTCTTCGACATTGTCGTTCCCTTTTATGCGCCATGGAATTTACCTATGTTAATAGCCAAAGGAGTGGCCATATCGAGAAAACCCCCTGTCACCTCGCCGAGGCTCTGTGCCGAACGCGCGTTGGCGTACATGCAATCCATCGTACTACATTTAATATGTAAGACATATATAATATATTTCAATATCATATTTTCTGAATATTTCTCGGTCCAATAACGTCTTTACACATTTTCACACAGACGTCAAGCAAAAAACTCCTACAATAAACTTCCAGCAGCAGTGTTACTGTGTATTTGATTTCCATTTTATGCGATTTCGTATATTTACGTATATTATGCTCCTCAACATCTAAAGGAATCGATATCTATAGAAATAACCATGTACTAAATATAATAGAAACAAGTAGAATCGAAAAACTATATTTCTTCACTTTATTCGAGAATTTTGTGTTGATTAGAGTAGACATCCATGATTAAGAAAACTGATATTTTATGATCTAGGTCGCTGATGTTGGAAAGGGGAGAATGGTGCTCAAGTGTCGCTTTTTTATGGTTGGAGTATAGGGCACTGGGGAAGCGAAGCCCAAATAAACAATTCAAGAAGACGTTCCAGGACCGAAATAGAAGTACCCTTAAATGAAGTGTTCGCTACAAAGCATTAGGACTTGTTATTTCTTGTACGGTAGTCAAATGTATTACTAGTAAAGGCACGTGACTTTCTCTGAGCAAGCAATATATTTTAATAAAGAATTAAATTATGTATTTGTGACATTTCCTTTACAATATTATCGGAAGTAGTTCCATTTAAAATTCACCAATGATTAAACTAATTTCATAATACTGTGATTGTGATGTGCGAGCACTTTTGAATTCAAAACTAATATCTGATGGTACGATAATCTTTATATTATAAAAATTATTGAATTTGGTTAGTTTTTTAATATCAAAAATAGAAAACCCAAATCCTTTACTTCAAACATGTTTAAGTTCAACCCCTTATTATTGGAACTTATATTACTGAATTGGTTACACACTTTTTGTTTGTTTTTTCGAAATTCCTCATATGTGAATTTTATCACATTTGAAAATCAATCCTTGAAATATAGTTTGCTTGCACAGTAAATATTTTGGACGTGCTGCAATCAAAGTGTTTGGTGATAAGGCTATACCAAAACACAGATTTCCAATAGCACATGTTTGTAAGCAAGATTAATTTTTGAAAATTCCTCGTTTCCTTAACACGATTTTGTCTCTCGTATCAAGTGAGAGAGGCGCTTCGCCGAAGTCATTTGAGCGAAGCGCATACGTAGAGCAGGTTGGAGCGGATTTTACGATTGCCACTGGAGATGGAACAGAAGCGGAAATTGAACTTTGGGTGGAACGATGCGAGGAACGTAATTAATTTGTGGTCGCGCCATTGCGATCGATTCCAATCTCCGGGAACTGATTCTCAAAGAACTGTCATCATGTATGAAATGTAGCATCAGTAAATCCATATGCTTTTCAAGAATCTTTACCACTAAAATTTATTTGTTTCTCGCCTTCAATTTACATTCAACTCCTTAAGTTTCCAAAGAATTTCAACATTAGACCTTTTCGTCTCTTCTTATAATTAATTAGGAAACTTAATAATATAACAATTCAAAATATATGATCATTTGCATAATCCTACCATTATAACGTCACAAAATACTACATAGGAATCAGATAAATGATAAAATAGAAAGTTAATTCAAAACTCTTTTTAAATAGGAAATGGTCTTTTAAAATGGAAATTTAGAAGACATAACAAGAGAGTAAAAACCCTCGAACGGGCAATGAAAGTAATGCATTTCAAAGAAGTAAATTACGGAAATGAGTATCAAAGCCAGTACTATTCTTCGAAACACTTCATGGATGGACCCCGGCGGAGGCATAAAATGCATAAGTAAAGCCACCGCACACTCTCCCAGAAAGGGAACGCTACCACGCGGACGACCGAATTGGGAATTCCCTCCGCACGCATCTCCGAATCCCTTCAATTAGCCCTCTCAACACAGAGCTGTACGCAACGAAACCGCAATATTTTACGAGTCTTATCTCGTCTCACCGCAGACGCGACCTTAGGCCAATTCCAGCGGTTAGAAGCGGAAATCTCCGTCTCGAGTGGGCTCGTTCGCTCCCGCACCCTCCTCCTCTTATTCTCTCTCCGTCACATCCCGTCCATTTCCCCGCCTCCCCGCCTCCTCGCCCCCCACTCCGCCACGTGTGGCCCGACTTCGCGCTTTCCACATTGCCTCCCTCCTGCTTCTCCTTCACGTCTCTCCCCGTTCTGTTCCACATCCCCTCCCCCTCCTTCTTCTCCTACTGTCTCTCTCCGCTCTCCCCCGCCCTGTCCCGTTCTTCCCACATTCCCACCCCCTCCTGCTTCTCCTCCCTGCCTCTCCTCGCTCCAACCCCCCTGGCCTTGCCTTGCCTTGCCTTGCCTTGCCCCTCCCCATTAATAAAGCAGCGTCTCGAAGGCGGAGGCACTGATTGGGAGCGCTTTTGGGAGCGGTCGGCCAAGTTTAAAGAGGGAGGAGCCTCTTGGAAAGCCTGCACTTCGTCTGGAGAGGGCTCCAACATTGAGTCCAACTCGTAAGGCAGGTAGGGGATCGTCGCGTGGGTGCACGAGTGCTCAACGAACTTCAGGGTCGTTTGATAAGCTATATGAATGGAATGTGCATGGCAACATTAGGAAACTCATGGAGCTTACGGCATTCACAAACTTCCTTGAAGTATGTTTCAATTAACTACACTATGTGATCAAAGTATCCAGACACGTCCAAATTGGTGTTATGGTGTGGTCGTGTTTTTCATTGAGGGGGATTGTACCCCTTGTTGTTTTGTGTGGCACTATCACGCATCAGGCCTACGTTGATGTTTTAAACATCTTCGTGCTTCCTACTGTTGAAGAGCAGTTCGGGGATGGCTATTGCATCTTTCAACATGATCGAGCACCTGTTCATACTGCACGGCCTGTGGCGGAGTGGTTACACGACAATAACATCCCTGTATTCGAATGGCCTGCACAGAGATCTGACTTGAATCCAATCGAATACCTTTGGGATGTTTTGGAACTTCGTGCCACGCCTACCGATCTACATCGGCACCTTTTCTCACTGCACCTGATTGAAAGTATGCCAGTGAGAGTGGAAGCTGTCATCAAGGCTAAAGGTGGGCCAACTCCCAATTGAATTCCAGCATTACCGATGGAGGGCGCCACGAACTGGTAAATCATTTTCAGCCAGGTGTCCGACTACTTTTGATCACATAATGTAACAAATTTATTGAAATATGTTTCTAATATTTCAGCTAAGTCTGCCGTCATTTCGTTCATTATACTGGCAATATAAACTAACACGTATTCAGTACTTTTGAGACGTATTCATACTTTGAACTACGTACGTAAAACGTTGATAATTTATGTATACTGATCTATGTATATTTTCCCTCCTCCAAGATTCCATAATTAATGTTGCATGTCAATTTCATGTGGTGTATGTTGTTTGATACATAAAAATATTTTAATAGTCAGAACTTCGGTACATAATTGCATTCCATACATATTTCATTAATACAATAGGATCAGACACGTACTTCAAATTCTTTATATTATTCTTTAATATAATTTATTGTTTTTCCTATTGGGATCACACATGTCCTTTAATTCCTTTATGAACTGAACTAACGCGGTTGCTCCAAATGAGTTACAAACTATAATTTTTCATTATTGATACACATCTTTATGTATTGAAAAGGAACTACGCCATTTTTCAAAATAAGTTAAGTATGTTTTGATTTCTCCTGGGCTACTGTCTTTAGAAAGGCCTTCATTAAAGGCAATGAAGCCAGTTAAAAAAATTGGAAGAGTTTACATTCCCAGAACAAAAATGTTTCCATTGCATTATTCAGATTCAAACCCCCAAAATCTCTTAAATTTGAGGGGCGAATTAATTGCGACATCATCGAAAGTATCTGATTCTTTACGATCTCCAAAAGCGCTTTGCCTGGAAGTAAGAGATCCAAAAACGCCGTTCCAGAAAAGAGCAATTTTTTAGAGTTGGCCGTAAAAGAGATCTTACGAAATTGCTCTCAACAGCTTCAAAGGTGGAAGCACCGGCAGCGAGGCATTGTAACGGAGATGAAGGTAGTGGTGGGAACGACGAGAGCGGCGGTGACAACAAAGAGGCACAAGTACGAACAAGGGTGACGACTGGGAGGGGCAGAGGAGCGGTGTGGGAGGCGAGTGACTGTGAGGAAATTTATTCAGCAGCCTTAGCGGCCGGAAAAGGCGAGCAAGTGCGAAGATACGTGGTGAGAATGTGTATTTGGGAAAGGTACGGTGACCAGAAAGCAAGGAGGGGAAAGAGGCCGAGGCTAATGTGATGATGTTATTGTGGGAATATAGGGTGACAGAAGAGTGTGAAGAAAATAAATAGAAGTGAGTAAAGCTAGAGTGTGAATTTTATTATTATTATTATTATTATTATTATTATTATTAATATTATTATTAATTATTATTAATTATTTCTATTATTATTTCATATTTTAACATTTAAAAAACGGATTAAAGGAAAATTTCATTCACAAACAAAATATCGAAAACGTAAAAACATCCAGTAGAAACCTTCAATTTTAAAAATGACGTAAGACGTAATTTAACACATCAATGTTTGCATACAAATATTGATGTTTCGAAAGCATCGACATCCCGACCGCTGACCGCGCCTTCCGCCTGCGCTGTCGGCTGCGGAGCGGCGAGGCGAGGCGGCGCTGCGGGGCGCCTCCGATCAATGCCATCTCTTATTGAAGCCCTCGCTCCCCTCCCCTCCCCTCCCTACATGCCCTCTGTTTCCTTCGCCGTCGCGCGTATTCTCACTCCTAAACAACGTATCATCTTTGCCCTCCGTGTTCTCGACGCCGGAATTTATTGAAAAGAAAGGCCAACAACTTGTGGCAAAAGAGCGTCGGTTTTGTCTTCGTTTTCAAACCCGATACATGAATTAATCGATTGTATTTTTTATCATTATTCATAATTTACTCTTCTCTCTTTGTGTTCAAAGTTTGTCGTCACTCATAGTAGAAAATGCTGGTGAGGACAAAGGCGATCTAGCAAGTTGTCTACGCCAACACGCTCGACAGGGGTTCTTTTGATCGATCGAAACATTGTTTCTTTGAACAGAATGCTTTCTTACAGAATTATCTACTTCATTCAATATATTTCACTCAACGACTCAACATTTTAGGCAATATCATCAATGGTAGTTTCCATGCATTGTAGATGGAAGAGTGAGTATAATGTCTTAAAATAGTCAAGAACGATTTCGATTAAAAAAAAAAAAAGTCTCTAGTTGCCATTAAAGTGATATTGCTAACACTTTATCGTATTGTTTAATGCCGTCTGCAAAGTCCCATTGGCAAAAAGCTTATACCTTTCCTTTCTACATGTTTGGTATTATATACAAAATCAGTTCCATAATCATGGCCTTTGTGCATTACAGGCAGTGGGGGCTCTAAGTGTTTAAGTATCAAAGAAAGTTAACCAGTTGTTTATAACACAAATATACTAAGTTCGGATTAGTAAAGGCACATAAGTAAATTGTGTCTAGTTAATCACTATGCAACTATCACCATTACAGGACATACTATAGTTTCAATACTATTCATATGCATTTCAAATACATTATTAAGAGTTACTCGTCTTCGTACTAAATACAAACACATAAATAAATAAAGCCAACTGCTATAAATTCCACAAAAACATGATTATTTAATAGGATAACAAAATTTAAATACTCAATACTCCTGCTGAAATATTTGAAACAGTAGCCTTAATCAATATCTTAAAAACCATTATTATCTGTAACTATGATTCACATCTCTATTTCTTACGTAGAGTTGGAAAGTTACTAAATCGATCAATAGGTAGCACTGAAGTGGAGCACTTCCGCTTCGTGGAGCACTTCCGGTCGGCGGCGCTCGTTTGAAGACGCCATTTGCGAGCCCCATGTTGCCATTCGAGCACTAAGAGGCGGCCATTACTATGAGAGTCCCAGAGCAACGCCGCGTTTAGTGGCACCAGCGAGCGCCCGCAGCCAATGAAGCCGAAGCGGAGAAAAAGGTGGTTAAGAATTCTACCATGTGTGCGAATCACCGATAACCATGGCCATTCTGTACGATACCATCCTATACTATAGCAAAGGATGGCCATGCGATGACGCCAAACAGAAGGATAGTTGTGTTGCACAGATTTTGTTTAAATCAAGAAAAAATTCTTATATTTGTAGCGGGCTACGATTGGGGGAGAGAGTTTCTGCGAATTTATGGCAAATATGTAAGAATATTACAGTTACACGTATAAATGCCTCATTCAGTACTGTTTAATCTTTTGCAATGACCTTGTTTGGTCAGCAAGCAGTAACTCGTGTAGAAGTTTTGTGAAAATGACCGATTGTTTTTAAATGTAATCAATAATACGTTAATTTTATTAGAATTGTTAAGTGGAGGGTCATCAGTTATTGGAAATGAAAGCAGGTAAATTACATTACGCATCTTTATGTGTAACATTAGATAGTTTAATATTTTTTTAACCAATTAATACTCTCCTAATAAAAGTTTTATTACAAAGGTTAATTACACAATCTGTAATCCTTGGAAAAGTTACATTTTTGGAATAATAAAACTATTCTTAATGAAAATGACAAGAACTACCTTTTAATTCTCGCTTGCCTTCTCAGAAAGTCAATGACCTTTTACCTTTTTCTGTGAATGTTTACGAGAACGTGCATACAAGAATGAAGAGCACAATAATGAGTCACAGAGATAATGCCATCCAAGCACCCGGTTTCCGAATTTCTAGGAACCCTATGTCGTTCCGCGTCGATTGTGAGAGAAAATAAATACATATTTGACGGCGGCGATAGGGACATTATCTGTTGACCTACCAGCAGCGGGAGGCTGCTCCGGGCCAAAATGCGAGGGGCGGCTGCCCTCGGCCCCTTATCGCCGAGCGGCGCGCGAAGGGCGCACAAAGGCGCCTTGCCCCAGGCGCCCCACGACCTCCGTCCCCTCGGCCCCTCGGCCCCTCGGCCCCCGACCTCACCCTGCACGCACCCCCGTGCCCGATTTCTTGCGTTATTGCATCTCGTTGCCTCTGGGCTTCGCTTCTGCCGGTAGATTATTTTGTTTTGATTCTTCTGTGCCTCCCTCGACTTCTGCTTCCTTTGCAGCCTGATTTTCTTCTGTAGCCTTTTCAAACTCATAATAGTTTTATACTTTTGTTCTTTATTTATTCCACACTTTCCCCTTTTCACTTTCTAATCATTGTTTCTTCTCATAGTTTTGCACTTGGTGTGTTTTTTGTATTTCACCTGTAAGGCGTAACGTAAAAAAAGGCTTATGTGAACCAATAGTTCTTTTAATGATACACTAAAATTTAGACGAAGAATCATTCAGAATTTTAAACGTCAAGAAAATAATGGTATATTTTACTTTTATGATAAGTTTACTTTTATGTTAACTTACGTTATGTTTTATGTTGGTAGTATTTTGAACATTTGTTGCAGTTCCATTTTAACATTAACTGCTTTTTTACATTAGAGTTTTTGACAATGCGTCAAAGATATTCCCCCTTGCATTTTCTCATTGTGGCTCTTGCACTCTGTCTCGTTTTGTCCTTCATCCTTTTCTCCACGATTCCCTTTCTCCCCACAGCATCCTTGTTCCTTTTGCAGCTTCTTTCGTCCTGCACCGCGCGCGCCTGGAGGCCCGCGTGCTCCCTCGCGTGCTGCCCGCCCCCGCCCCTGCGCTCGCTCGCCTTCAACGAGTCCCTTTCAAGGCGGCGGCGGCGGCCTTTTGAGTCCGGAAGCGCGGGGCGGCGCGGGGCGGCGCGGGGCGAGGAGGCGAGCGCGGGGGCGGCGGGATGCGCTGAAGAGCGGGCGAACGGGAGCACGAGGGGCCTCCGGGCGGCGAGGGCTCTCCAGGCGCGCCCCCGACCCCGCTCCCGCACGCCCCCGCCTCCGCCCCCGCTCTTCTTGCGGGCGTCGACGCGGCGCACAGTGGGCAGAATCTGCTCAGAAAGTTATTTCTCGGGTTTGCTCTCAGTGGTCCATTTAGGGTTCTTTGAGGGTGTGATGATCAAAGCATTTACCTTTAACCCAAAGTTTCTCTAAGAAGGGACCAATTTCACAGGTTGGGAAACAAATGAGTCATGCAGAGCGATGGCATTGCAAGAGAGGGTGGGGAAACCATTTACAAATGAGGTAACTGTAAATGAAGCTTGAGGGCTTCGACATAACACTCGTGTCTGTTGCCATCAATAGCCAAGCCCTCGCTATAAAAACGGCCCCTACTTATAACAATGTCTTGCAATACTTTTATATCTGAAATGTTATTATGAGAGGACATTCTAGAATAAACAGAGATTTTTATTATGGACCATTTTGCGAAATCCAATTATGACATTTTGACGTATTTGTGTCTCAACGAGATGTGAAATCTTTTAATACCGTTTATTTACAATATTTTCTAGACTATAAAAGCAAAAATAGTAGACTATAAATGTAAGAAAGTGACATATAAAACACAAAACAAGATGAAATAAATCAGTTTTCATTAACCATAATCGGAATTTCTTTTTCAACATTAATTATATTAAACAAAATGGAACACATTGCAAACAATTTCATTTATCTGTACGCTATTCCTTTGATGACGTTTCGTAAGGTATTTCAATTTTTCTCTATGAACCTCAATTTATTGTTGTCTATTAGAGACTATGTAATAGCTGCAAATGACAGTAGTTGACAATCATATTGCCAGTTAAATTTATCTTCACTGTCTTTAATTTATTCGTTACCCCCAGAAATTTGCATTTTTTGAGGGTACCGTTTTTGCCCCGTTTCCCTGTGAGCTCTCTCTGGCTCCTTTGGCCCAGTGTGGCTGGCGCCGAAGGACGGCCATAAGCCCCAGGAGGTGCCGGGGGTGGGGCGGTCGGGTGGATGACGGGACGAGCAGTGACGGGGGCAGGCGGGGGACGGGGGGTGGCGGGGGGAGGCGGGGGGGTGGCGGGGGGAGGCGGGGGGTGGCGGGGGGAGGCGGGGGGTGGCGGGGGGACGCGGGGGGAGGCGGGGGGTGGCGGGGGGAGGCGGGGGAGGCGGGGTTGGCGGGGGAGGCGGGGGCGTGAGGGTGCAGTTGTGCGGCTCAAAGGGTAGAAGAGGCGGGGAGGCGGCAGAAATGTAGGTGAAGTCGTGGATGTGCCGGAGGTGGGGTGGCGGAGATGGCTCGCTGCAGGGCTCTCTTCTAAGCTGCGTCAGGGCTCTTGCCACTTGTCCTCGTTGCAGACAGTGCGACTTTTGGAAGCGATGCAAATAACGACCAGTATTCTTCTTCTCGTTTTCTGCTCGTGCTGAATGATCTTATACAACTTGCCAACTTGGTTCATAGTTCAATAAATGACTATTACTGTAAATAATTGTCCTTAAGTATTTCGTAACATGACGGAAGCATGTAACAAGCTAAAATTACGATAACGTTCCAAAAACAATTTTTTGTTTAAATGATGCCTGATAAGAACATGTCCGATGAAAGACTTTCCCAGGATAAATTTATCTTCTTTATTCCAAAGAAATGAGAATATCTTGGAAACGTATGAGAGCCTTCAGTTTATGATCTGTTACCATAGGGCCGTGAAGGAAATGATAATGGATATTATTGAAAAGTATACAAACTCCGAATACGAAATTACTTGACTCCTTTCCTTAAAAGTATCATATGAAATTTTCTTTTGACAAGTTCACATGTTGAAAAATATTATGGCTGCTAATAGCTGTAACATCACTCAGTTATTTCACACAATGTTACTTTATTAAATTGCAAATAATGCTACATTTCCTATTTTATTAGCAAGTAACTTTTCAAATGCAAATTCTTTTTCATTTGCTTTTCCTGTATTTCAACCGGTGTGACATTTTAGTCTTCTCGGTTACATTGGAATGCTATGGAATACAGAAGATAATTTAAGACTGTAATTTCTAAATATAAAATAAGAATAAAATTCTTTTAATTTCTAAATATTTGTTTACAAAATAATAGAAATGTGTTGCTAGTTATTGCTGATTATTGTTTATTTTAATGCGTGTTGCAGACAATTGTAACCGCTATCAAAGCGATTCTTATTTGCTCACCTGATTAGATATTGTTCTGTCGCGTTAATTTTACACTGACCACGAATGTTTGATTATCATTTAACAGAGAGTCGACTTCGTCGTTTACGTTTCAAAATCACCTCACAAAATAGGTATCTAATATGGAAGGACGAACCATTGCAATTTCCTAGGGTATGCCTCTATTCTGACCCTGTTCTTGTGTCCCCGTGCGTTCTCATATTACAGTAATCATGCTTACGTTCACATGTTTACGTCCGTTGTGCGACTGTGCTGAAATATGTGATTAGGGTTGTGATTGTGTGCTCGGGCGCGCGTGTGTGACTATGAGAATTTGTGTGTGTGTGTGTGTGTGAATGTGTGCGTGCGAACGTGTGCACAGATGTGTGTTAGACTATGCTACGGTGCAAATGTGTCTGTGCGCGAGCGTAAGCATGAAATCCTTGTGCTTGTGCTTGTGCGCATGTGTGCACGTGTGTGCGTGCGTCGCCTGTGGGGCCTGTGCCGTGCTTCCCCCCGCCCTGCGAGTGGGAATGTGTGCGCCGCAGCCCCGAGCGGATCCGATTTCACGCTTCGCGCGCCGCGTGCCCTGCGACCCTACCGCGCCCCGCCCAGCCCCGCCCAGCCCCGCCCAGCCCCGCCCAGCCCCGCCCAGCCCCGCCCAGCCCCGCCCAGCCCCGCCCAGCCCCGCCCAGCCCCGCCCAGCCCCGCCCAGCCCCGCCCAGCCCCGCCCAGCCCCGCCCCACTCTACCTCGCCACGCCCCACACCGCCCCGCCCAATCCCCTCTTACTCCCTGCACTGTCTCTCCTCGACTCACCACGCAATCCCCCGACACTCTGCCATGCCACGCTCTGCCCGATATCCCCCGCTCCCCCTTCTGCCCCATTCCTCCTTGACCCGACTCTCCCCGCCCGCGCTTCTCCTCGGCCCACTCATCTCCGCTCCGATCCTCGCCACTTTGCCTTGCTCCCTCCCGACTCGCCGCGCCGCGCCTCGCCCCTCCATGCCACATTTACTACTTTCCGCCATGCCATGCTTTGCCACGCCGCGCCATGCCATGCCATGCCATGCCACCCCACCCCACCCCACCCCACGCCACGCCACGCCACGCCACGCCCCGTCTCACTCACTTCCTTCTCTTCCCGCTTCTCCCCGCCCCATATTGTCCTCTCTCATCTTACTTGGCCTCGCCTCTCTCCGCTACACCACCCCCGCTTCCCTCTTTCACGCCCCGTCTCACTAGCTTCGCCGCTCCTCCCCGCAGCGCCCCGCAGCGCCCCGCCCCGCCCCGCCCCGCCCCGCAGCGCCCCGCCCCGCAGCGCCCCGCCCCGCCCCGCCCCGCCCCGCCCCGACCCGCGGAGGTTGTCACAACAGTTTACTGTCGTAGACATGGGCTTTGTTAATATTTGGAATTGAAATTGATGTCAGGATAAGACTAACTATTTCAGAATGTCGTTACACTCGTCAGAAGAACACTTGTTGACCGATTGTGGAACTGGAGTAATTAAATAATGCTACAAAATTGTACTATGGATTACTTATAGAAATAGAAACCAATTAAAATCAGCCTACTTTCTACGTACTGTAATGGTTGAAATGAATGTAATATATAATTTTAATAATAGGATTGTGTGCGCAACAGGAAACGTTTAAAGTATATTTTCATCGCAAGGGTGCGGAACCAGACTGCCTCTGATTATTCGGTGCTCGTGCGTCTACGTCCGGAGAGGAATGGTGATAGTGCAATTATCGTAGATAGGGGTCCACTTTCCGCTTGTAGAAAAGGCGTCGTTCACAAACGCTTGAACTAATGTATGAGTATACTTCCACATTTCAGAATAATTATTTTTACTTTAATGCTACGGGTTATCTTGTTCTTAGGTTTCTTATGAGCATAGGCCCTATTATTTGAGCTCATGTCATCTGTCAACGAATATCACTATTTGACGGGTCTTCGTTCTACCTCATGATAATCTTAAGGAACCCGAAAGACCGACGTGGAGACGTCTTGTCAGTATTTACTTTCTTCAATAACAGTGATAAGAAAAAGATAGAGATCACATATGCGGGTTTTCTCTTTCCTAACATTCGCATTTGATGCCTTTTGTTGAACCTAAGTTCTGGACAATGTGTGTTATTGCAAATTGACTTAGTATTCTAAAATTATTTTATTTACGTGTTTCTTGCCAAGACAGATTGAAGACAGCAATTTTACTGAGCGGATGGAATATTTAGAATATTATCATCATGAAAAGCAACCCTTTTGTAGCTGACCATTTTCAAGTTTCGTCAAATATCTAAAATGTTTGTTTGTAACATGCTATTCATATTTAATTATCAGTTACGGAAACAGTAAACAGGTGCAATTGAAAAGCCATTTATTAGTTGAGACGTTTTTGAATAGTGGGCTGTTTGCAACGCTTCGCGTTTGTTGAAAAAGCCACCGAGCGCGGGGGCGCCTTCGTAGGGCTTTGCATTGGCCAGCAGGCGGATTCCTCCAGTTGACCGCATTCGGCCAGGGCAGCGTTCACAGGCACCCGGGTTTCGCCCCCTCCCCTCCAGCCCCGCTCCGCTCGCCATTCCCTCTCTCCCCGCCTCATCCTTTCCATTCCGCCCGCCCTGTCAGCCCCGCTTTCCCATTCACACGTTCCTCCCCGCCCGGGCCCTCCAGCCCCGCCCCGTCCCGTCCCGTCCCGTCCCGTCCCGTCCCGTCCCGTCCCGTCCCGTCCCGCCCCGCCCCGCCCCGCCCCGCCCCGCCCCGCCCCGCCCCGCCCCGCCCCGCCCCGCCCCCACCGCCACCTCGCGCTGTGGCTTCCCTCGCGGCTCGGCTGTCCAACTTCGCCCCGTGTAATTACGCGCCGTGACGAGTTTTCGTCTCCGATTCGCGGCGCGGCGCGATGCGGCGCTCCGCGGGAATCCGCAAGGCTTCCGTATTACGCTGCTGCTTCGACGATAAACGGAAGTTTCCCGGGAAGAGGGTTGCAATTAATTCTACTTTCGGCGGGCAATGCGCGGGAATGTTTAGAATCAACAGTAGGGAATGAGGTTGATAAACTCTTTTCGAAGAATACATTGCACCTGGCGAAACACAATAAAATTTCCTGTAGAAAGACGCGTTAAATTAATGCGACAGATTTCTGCATAAGAATAAACACACAATTATAAAGAGAATTCAGCTAATTAATGTACTACATTCTATATTTTTACTTCCCTGTATACGTGTGCATATACGGAGTAATATACGTAGTACAGGGAAAGTTATGCAATGCTGCGGAAAATCGATTTCGAGATTACAACGGAAAAACTCGTTTTGGGGTTCCCTGTTAAGGAAAAAGTGGTTCTTTTCCGTTAGTGAACTCTAGTAGCGCCTAAACCATACGTAGTATTTTTTCCACATTGAAGAAACCCCTGTTCATCTTGCTTGAGTCGAATCTTTGAGATTTTGAAAAAAAATCTTTAAAATTTGGGGATACATTACATGAAGCCCCCATCATTTTCAAAATTTTCTCAAAAGTGGCTCCAAATTGTTTCTTTAAATTTCTTATAAGATTAGAGTACTACTACTAGTAAAATACACTTATAAAGATGCCATAGGTCGATTTTCAGGTTTTGCTCTAAATTTTCGACAATTTCAAATTTTCAAAATTTTCGGGCGTCTTCCTACAACTACAAAATGGAAGATAGAGATTTTCCCATAAAAAAATTGTTCTCCATAATGAATTCTTTCATTAAGATCCTGTACATGTTTTTAAAAATGCAAGTAGTTTTCGAGCAATATATGCAATTTAAAAAAATCAAAAACAAGATTTTCTCAAAAATGGCTCCAAACGTTTTCTTTAAACTATTAGTAGGGATAGTACTAATTGCAGTCTATAAGATGACATAAACGCTAAATTGCTCTATTCTCTCATTTTTTCAAAAAATTACAAAATTGTTTAACTTGTCTCTTACATTGTTAATATTAACATTAGCCTCAATTACATTACATTAATGTATATATGAGTACATGTACTTTAAATAGTGTCCGATACAATTTCCCCTAAACTCAACAGTTTTCCGTGAAAAAGTGCTCAAATTTCGCATTTTCAGATATGCTCAAACGCCATTTTCTCAAAAATTGCTCCATTTTTTTCTTCAGACTTTTCGAACAGATAGTGCTGTTTTCACTGTTTAACAGGACATAGAATTAATTTTGCTGTATTCATTTGTTTTTTTAAATTACACAAATGTAATTTTTTTGAAAGATCTCTTATGCCTTTAATATGCACATTTCCAGAGATTTGTAAACCCTATTGCATTTGTAACTAGAAGTGATTGAAATGACGTCCTATGAAGTTTTTCGAAAACTCAATAGTTTTCTTTGAGGTTCAAATTCCGAATTTACGGTAGCACCTAAATGTCATTTTCTGAAAAACTGCTCCAAATTTTTCAAAAAAAATTGTCATTTAGGACGAAGTTTTATTGTTCTTTCATATTCTTAAAATAATATTTTTGTTCTGGTATTAGGAAGGCGAAAAATTAAGAAAATTTGAAAAAAATGTACTTTGAGCGGCGATAGATGGCAGCTGGCAAGAGTATGTGGGAAGTCCGGACAGCTAGCCAAGACCAATGGAAATTGAACATTAATACAGGAAAGTCTGTGCCATTCTGTAACAACACTAGTTTCATATCGTGTTAGTGATATCTCGTAATCGAATTTGTTGATTTAGCATTAATTAAGCTAATGTAATGTTCCTTCTTTTTCCCAGCAAATATTAAACACATTAAGATTGACGACTACTTGGATTAAATGATCTCCCAAAATATTGTGTCGTTTTATTTTTGTACATAGCGTATTTGGATCAAGTCCAGGACGGAGTTCCAAGGTCCATTAACCTCAATGAGAATTCTATATTATTTTCCAAAACTTTAGGCGTATATAAAAATGAAATCATGCGATTGTAGTTGAAGTTACACATTTTAAAGTATTTTTTCAAACCTTTGGGCTATATTACTGAGCAAACCCAAATTTTGAAAATTCTAAAGCACTTACTCATCTTCATTTCCAAACTAAGATATAATTTCTTTCAACTAACATTTTGAATTGTGGGAATACTCATGCAGTATTGTTGAAGTAATCAAATGATTAAATCATTGAAGACGTCTTTTTTATACAAAAAATGAAACAGAATAATTTGAACCGCTTGCTTACTTCGCTATATGTGACAAAAGTCTGGTCTGGCGCTGTCACCCTACTTTTGCCATATATAGAGAGGTAAGCAATCGGTTCAACTTATCCTAAAGATCGTTCGCCTTATTCAACGAAATACTTCCCGTCAATGAGTAACTTAAATCCCTCTGTGACAAGTTTCCTGCAGCGTTCGTGCCCTTAAATACGCTGACCTAGCAACAAACAGACGAACTAAGCTGAGCTCAGCTACGAGCAATGGAAGAACGCCCGGCACCGCGATCGCGCCCACAGCGAATCCAGGAATGCGAGCGGCTGAGCTGCACGCGCGTGGCGCGAACGCACGCGGAAGCGTAGCGTGCGTGGGGAGCGTGTCAACAACCTCCGAGCGTTGCACGCGGCCGCGGCTGCGACAGTGGGAGGAACGATGTGTCTTGCGGTCACAAAAATGTTCCATTGGCACGCGCACAGGGAAGTAGTGCCAACGTTCTCTCGGTGGATTTATCTCGGGGTTCTTTAATGTCAGTTCGAAGCTCGAGAAGCTAAAAAATGATGTGGGAACTTTTTTTATTTTGTAGGAATATTTTTGTGGTAGTTAAAATATTTCTTGTTGTTATTATTATCATCTCATAGCTGACGCTCTTTAATTAAAGCACAAACAATTATGAAAAGTAGATTGATGTTAAGGTGCGTATGTTTTGACGTAGCAATATTATGACAAAACTTTTCCTATGATATGCTGAACGAAAAATTACCATCGCTACGACCGCCACGTGATAATCATCTGGATATAATACTCCAATTGCACGATTCAGATTGGATCAACCTCAGCATATTTTAAGTAGTAAAATGAATTGCACATTAACGAAGATTTCAAATTTCAGAATTATTCACACTCTCTTACATCAAAATCTTGGGTTGACCTCACATAAAACAACAACTGAATTTCAAGCAATAATTACTCCATTTTTTTTATTAAATTTGCGGCGGGATATAGACTTTTTAAAGAAATAACAAATCATGTTATTTATAAATATTCCATTCACGGTATTAATAATTAAAGATAATAATGCTTTCTCTACATGAATGATCAATGAGGCTATAATTAATATCCTGACATAAATAATTAGACATACCATTCTCTAAAAAAAACAAAGAAAAGAGGAACAACATTGTGCTTGCATTCAACTCTCTGATTTACCCGCGCGCGCGCGCACACCCCCCCCACACACACACATACACACACCCCCACACACACACCCACACACCCACCCACACCCCCACCCACCCACCCACACCCACCCACACACCCACACACACACCCACACACGCACGCACTAGTGATGCGACATCAATGTCGGTTACAATATATATGGATAATTTTATGCAATCATCGATTTATTTAACATCGATTCTTTGAAGCCGATATTCTGTTAACATTAAGGTTTGGTGTTCGATGTTTTTACGTGGTCGATACTTGTTAAATGAAAAAGTCCGTCATAACGAAATTCTATAATAATTTTTAAATGACCATTAATTTAATATTCTTCAGAGCAAAGTGACCAAGGCTGAAAAATAATCTCTAAACGACCATTTGACGATAAAATCTTTATCGTCAATAAAGAAGTCTATATTATTTTAAAATTATCGAAACATAATACCATTTTTGTTAAGAGTCCTGATAGTTTTTTGACTTCGTTTTATCAGATCAATCTCAATTATAAATTAATAAACGAGAGCACTAGCAAATAGAATTCTCCCTGCATGAATTTCAATGGTTACTAATCCAGTTTTAATAGCATCGTTGGTTTGGGGCAGATGTTTTCTTAACATTGATGTTTTAACTTCAAGCATCAATGTTTAAAAACATGGATATTTTATTGGCGATGTCGCATCTCTGAGATCCCCGCACACGTGGTGGAGCGGCGTGCGTAGTGATGACAAAGTTTAGCAAATCACTGATATATCGATACATCATCAAAAGGTTTGCGATATCGATGAAAATATCAACAAAATCATCGATGATTTAATTATGATGAAACATTATGAAATGAAATGTCTTGGTTCTAATGTGATACATAATACGCCAATATCAATGTAATGTTATTGTATATGTAATTAGTGTGTCTGTCTCAAATTTGACACTCATCTTAATTTTCTAATCGATGTTAAATGAAGTCAAGGTTGAAATTGCAGTTTAACGATATTACCTCGAACAAAATAATAAAAAAAGGTAACAACATAGGAGAAAGGTTGCGAATACCAAACGGTTTCGTGGGGATCGATAGCAGTGACAGTTGCCAATGGCTGTTGATTGCGAGCAAACCACAAATAAAATAGATACTGTAAATCTTATTTCTATCATTAATTTTTTTTAAAACATCGATGTTTCTGCCCATATAAATTGATCTGAAGAAAACATCGAAAGCTTATCATTGATGTTATATCTAGGAATGGTTAATGGTGGTTGGTCTTTTCATTGAAAAAAATTCTTAGTGTGCTAACATTTCGGAACTTTATTATTCCCTCATCAGGGCTTACTAAGATTGAATATTGAATAATATTTCCTAAACATGGAGCCAGAGAGTGGAGGTGTTTTTACGCAGGTATCCTTGGTGTAATGTGTTGAATGATTGGTATTTTTCTCTTCAATATTGAACCTTAGCAAGCCCAAACAATGGAACAATAAAGTTCTGAAACCTTGGCAAACTAAGATTTTTTTTCAATGAAATAACAAACAACCATTAACCATTCCTAGATTGTGAGTGGTCGATCATGTCATCCATAGTGCGGTCGTACCGGTCATGCTCAGGGCATCAACTGATGTCACTAGAGAGGGCCTAGGTTCGAGTCCCGTTGGTGGCAGGATTTTCGACATTAGCTTGTCAGCTGGGTCGAGTTCAATCGCTGTCTAGAGGAGAATTCTAGCGGTCGGCTGCTCTGATCGGTAGTTTACCGTGGTTCCTCCAATCAACACCACGCGAATGCCGGAGCAGCACCCAAACAAACGGGCTACGTCCCGCGCGCGATCTTTCCTTCCGCTTCCTTGTTTTATCCTCGCTTCTTACTTTCACGCACTACACTACCACACAAATTGAGAGACCAGTCGGGAGCTTAGAGCTTGTCACGGCTGGGGCGGTGCCCCGCTGGGGGGAAATATCTGCTTGAGGAAAACCTCGGTTGAAGAAGGAAGGGCGGCTCCGATTTGACCATCCAGCCAGAGGAATATCCTCACGATGAGACAACATGCACTACACTTACGGTACTAATTACCTTGGCCGTTGACGCATCCGGGATCACTAACAATAGTGTGGTCGGAAGAGCTATCGATGTTTCTAAACCACAGGGCTGGCCCACTGCGCGCGCGGGGCTCGAGGGCAGCGCAGTCTGTCGGCGGGCCCGCCCACGCCTCCCGGCGCGCGCCCCGGCCGGCCGGCGGGCCCGCCCGCGCCAGCGCCAGTGCCGTCTGGGAACGCGTGAGCAGCGCCGCGCCGCGCCGCCCGCCCGCGCGCTCGCTCCCTCGCCCGCCCTCTTGCTGGCGTCACGCCTTCCACGTCACCCGCGCCGCGCGCCCGACATGTGACTCCCTCCGCGCGCGTCGCGGCGTCGCTCGCCCGCTCGCTCGCAAGCGCCAGTCCACGGAGACGCGCGCCCGGGCGAGGAGAGGAGACAGTAAGAGAGACAGAGTCAGAGAGAGCGAGAGCGGGTGAAAGTGCTCCATGAGTCGCTCGGAGGACGAGGCCCCCGACGCTGCCGCCGCCGCCGCCGCCGCCCACAGGTGAGCCTCCGCGTCCGGGTGGCATGTGCGCCAGGAAGCAGCGAGGTGTTCCCAGCGGATGTGTGCGTGTGTGTGCCTGTGTGCGTGTGTGTGCCTGTGTGCGTCCGTGCGCGCGCACCGCGGTAATCCTCTAGGAGACTCGAAAGATAATTAGAGCGTATTTGTAGGTGTGTGTGTGTGTGTGTGTGTGTGTGTGTGTGTGTGTGTGTGTGTGTGTGTGTGTGTGTGTGCGTGTGTGCGCGCGTGCGCGCGCGCGTCCGTGCGCGCACCTGGGTAATCCTCTAGGAGACTCGAAAGATAATTAGAGCGTATCTTTAGGCGTGGGCACACTCATCTTACAGAATGATTAATACACTAGCCTAAATTTTATTAACGCCTAGGCGCGACCTTGTGCTTCTCTTCTGTATAGCTGTGAGTCAACAAGAGTGACATAGAATTGTATATTACGGTTTATTATGTTCTCTTGATTAATGGTTTATGGGGTGGCACTACGAACTGAAACCATACTTCCACATCCAGGAGTACAGTATCGATCGAAAGTCGGCCTAACGTTTAAAAAACAATAACATTGGTTGTTTTCACGTTATTTGACATTGTTCTATTCAATTTATGTATTGTAACCCCAATGTATTTTAAAGCCTGTGATGGTAAAATTAGACTCGGGAGATAAAACTAAGGAATGATGAGTTTCGCCACCCACCTATCCATTGAAAACTCTTTAAAATTCATTCAACAATACAATTCTTATTATATTAATAGTTTCGTTTTTATTAGTTTGTGGAGTAATTTGACTTCACCTTTCATATTTTCAAGCTCTATTTCACTTCCGCGCCGTTGAATTAAATTTTTTATCGCCTGCAGCTAAGAAATGCTCGCTCGATGGTCTTGGATCCGAAACAGAAAAGAAGCGAATTCTCCGAGGGGCAGCGCGAGCACCTCGGTTGACCTTGCGCACATGTTTTCGGTGGGGGCCAAGGACAGAGGGAAACCGGTCTAGGCTGGGCGTGATGACGCATGATCCCCATATGTATTTCAAGAATGTGTTTTCAAGAGGATATGTCAATAGAATAAACGAACGTGTACCATGCATAATTGTATGTGAAACCATGGATAATTGTATATGTAATCATGCATAACGCACAATTGTTTCTCTCCTAGCAGTTAATAAAAATTGGAGAAGGAGACATTATTGTCATTACTGTTTTCAGTTTTATGAACATCAATAACAACTTTCCAGCTGGTGTTATTTACCACGATTTCAACGTTTTACGTGTTATTAATATTGCGAATGTTATTGCTCACTGCAATTTTATGTTTAATTTGTAAGGATTATGTGTCAAAAATATTCTCAAGATTAATTTCAATGTGTTTTGATATGTATGTTAGATCTATACATCTAACGCTCTCGTTCAGAGAACAAAGTTTCAAAATGATTGCAGGCAAATATGGAGAAAACCCATGAGCCATACATTTGAATCGTATTGAGTACAATAATTCACTTTCAGCCAATTCCATAGTCTTTGGTTCACAGAGTGATTTTTTCTTCAATATCGATTTACCTTCCTCTAGAGCCCTCAAGGGATGTGTCGGGTGGTCTTCGTTCACATACGACACTTCACATTTCGAGCACTGCTTGTATGTGTTTTTGTGTTAAATGCAGTTAGCTTAGCATTTGTTAGCATATTAATACTATTTTTCTTCTTCTCTTCTTCGACGGTTTCTACCCCTTAGAGTTTGCCGTTTTCGATTTCCATAATTCTTGGTCCTCCCATTGACCCTCTTCCAATCCTTTCTCCTCCATTACTTCATGTATATATGTCTTCCAGGTTAAACCAGGTCTACCTCTTCTACGTCTTCTTTTAGGTATCCAATTTACAATTTGTTTTGGCCATCTCTCATTTCGCATCCTCTGGACATGTCCATACCATTGAAGAGCTTTATTTTCTAGTCTTCTGGTTATGGTTGTTTGAACCCCAGCTCTTTCCCACACCACTTCGTTTCTTATTTTATCCAGTCTTGTTATCTGCAAAGATCTTCTCATAAAGTCGAGCTCTACCGACCGTATTCTGTCTCTACAGCGTTTTGTTAACGGCCACATTTCTGCTCCATATAATGTAATACTTTCCACGATACTGTGGAATATGTGTCGTTTTGTGTCTTGCCTTAAAACACTATTCCATATAAGGCCATGCAGAGCTTTAATTGCATTCCTCCCCATTGCAAGTCTAGTTATTATATCTTCATCAATTTTCCCATCGTCAGTAATTACAGTCCCAAGATAATTAAATTTCGAAACGTTAGTTATCTCGTCATCAGCGATATTAATTACTATTAATTATTATACTATTTTTTTGTTACTTAATGTGCTTGAAAGTTTTCTCTAACTCAAAAAAATTCTGTTAAAGCTCCCATCTTCTAGTTGTAATTGACAAAAGCAACGTGCGTCTCCGTATTTAAATGTGATCGAGAGCATTACTTCGAAAAAAACTTGCGCCGTTAATGACTGAGAAACTCTCAAAGTGTTTGCGCTTTCCAAAACACACATTACTTTGAGATCTTTAGATCAATCCCGATTCAAGTTTTTAAGAATTCCCGATTCAAGAATTAAATGAGGTGGAAAATTATTTTTTTATGAGAGAAAACTGCATATTGAACGGTAGACGTAGTAATAAGCTGACACCCCTAATTTACTCTCCAGTTTACATTTTCGTTCACTTCTCACGAATTACCAGATTCGAAAAGGAAATACGCCATATACACAGAATTACTACAAATGTAGCACTCATTAACCGTCGGACATTTTTAGAGACAGGTAATTCAGTGAAGAATAGAGATTACTTTTGAGCTGGTTGGCGCTAGCGCTCTGAGCAGCATAGCTAAAATTAAATTTTATTTACAAAACGACTTCTAACTTCCTATCACACAGGGATAATTGAGATATTATGGGAGAAATAGTGTCTTACTCGTAACGAATATTAATTAATAATAAAGTGATTATAATATCATTTGATGCATTTAATGTTAGTTAATTTTAAGATTTTCTAGAGATAATGGTAAATAAGGTTTTTGCAGTGCGAGACAAGCTCATTTTCATGCGTATTGAGGAGACTATACCATAGTGAGTACTTATCATCTGTACACTTGTTAATTCGTCATTTTGAGAGTATTTATTCGTGAAATGTTGAAGATGAAACTTGTTCAATTGCAGCGTTTTTGATTGAGACTTGGGTGAATAATTATTCGTTAACTTTTAAGTATTTCACGAGAATTGCGACTGTAAACTTGTGTTAATCACTGATTAGTACGCCCTTCGCATGCTCTTGAGAATTTGGTACAACGAAGTCCATAACCTCTGCACAACAACATTAATAAAGACCTATTGAGACGGTGCAAGTATCAAGAGGATGTTCAATGTCATGGACGCATTGACCGTGCAATAAACCGCCATATCAGTAATGCACATTCATTGAGAGAAACAGAGGAATACAAATGCAATTGGAAGATCTAGTTAATATTTTTTCTCTCCTCCAATTATTACATACATTTTCGGCGGTTTTATGTAAAAAAAAAAAATATTTCTCTACATAATTAGCAATGTTCCAACAAAAGAAATCGTTCGTTGAGCATGAGCATTTCGGCATTGCATTTGCTATTATATGAACACTAGACAGGGGAATCCATAAAACTGCTGAAAACATGCAGTAACGTATCGTGATCAAACGCAATTCATCACGAGTAACGCGCAGCGCATAATCGGAGAGACTGTGGATGAGTCGACGAAAGAGAGACCCAATTAATGAACTTGTTGCTATCGAACACTCACAGATCATGATCTTTTTATTGGATTTTCATTTTCACGATTCGTAAAGTCATTTTGTTCTACAGTCCCTGGCCATATTATTAGACGCACCCTAAAGTTTCAATAAAAATCACGTTTTTGTGACGAAAAATGTATTTTTTTTATTTCTAACGAAATACATAAGTAATAATTGAATACTTACGATACAAACAAGATATAATATGCAAAATTATGACTGTCAGTATAATATATAAACTAATTTTCATAAAAAATCTCCATGCACATGTATATCTTTCATACTTTGTCAGGCCACCTTTAGCGGCTATTAGAGCTTTAATTCTTTTTTGGATGCTATTAATGCATGCCTGGACTGTTTCTTGCAACTTTGGATGATGGTACCAGACTTGAATTATTCTCTCAAGGAGACAAATTTTTGTTCTTATTTCTTCCTTTGCGATTTCCCTCTTTATGAACTCCCAAACATTTTCTATTGGGTTCATATCTGGTCAATTTCCTGGCCATGGTAACAAAGGAACATTTTTCTCCAACAAAAATGATCGAACTGTTTCAGCAGTATGACATGAAGCCCAATCTTGCATAAAAACAAATGATTCTTCATTTGTGAACCATTCCTGTAGTTGAGACAGCAGTCGTTTCTCCAATACTTGCTTGTACTGGTCTTGTTTCATGATGCCCTTAACCAAGTACAGACGCCCCGTGCCTTTGCCACTGATCACTGATCAAATCATTGCCTTGACTGAATGTTTCACAATCTGGATGACACAATCTGAATGATACCAGGGCGCCAGATGATAACAGGGCGCCTTCTCATAAATTGGTGTTTGTTTGCTAGAATTTCGATAGTTCATTCGTCGCTAAAACAAACCTGAAATACAAGTAAATGACATTAGAATTAATTTTGGTAGCCATTTATAATTATAAAAAAGCCCTAGACTAAATTTTTACCGATTTCCATAAGTCCCAATATTTATTCTTAAGGTTCTTAGCCCATGCAAGACGTTTTTGTTTCATACCAGCTGTTAATATGGGTTTGTGGGCTGGTCTACAAGCTTTAAAATTCATTTGTAGTAGTGTACGCCTTACTGGCCTTTTAAATACTCAGATTCCACTACTTTCCAATTTAAATTTAATTTGTTTAGTAGTAATAAACCGGTTTTCATGGCAAATCTTCCTCAAACATTTCTCAGATCTTGGTGAAAATATTCTCTTCCGTCCACATGTGTTCTTCCTTCGTGGGGATAATTCTTCAAGGACACTTTTTTTCTTAATTCGCCGAATAGATGTCTCGGATACGATCTATCTTCGAGATATCTCAGGATTTGAATAATTTTCTGTGTCGACAAGAGCTTTCACTGCTGCGATCTTCCGAGGAGACAAATCTCTTGCCTTTCCCATTATTTTTGTTCAAAACTATCAGTTTTCGTATACAACAATTCACAATTTTTAAATAAACACGGCTATAACTATTTCACAAACTAATAAATGGAAAATGAACTATCTTCATGCAACAACACACTACTCATGTCACCTCTTGTTCTACTCAACTCATGTAATTTGTGCGTCTAAGCAACAATGAGGTGTCACAACAATGGTACATAATGACAAATAATGTGTTAATTATTAGAAAAAGAAGCTTTGTTTTTAATTGATTGATTCGCAACAACGCCAGATGTAATGTACTGCAGTGAGAGACTTCAAAACTTAACATTTTGTTAAAAATTTGGAGTGCGTCTAATAATATG
This sequence comes from Gryllus longicercus, assembly GCA_038098605.1. Classification (NCBI taxonomy): domain Eukaryota; kingdom Metazoa; phylum Arthropoda; class Insecta; order Orthoptera; family Gryllidae; genus Gryllus; species Gryllus longicercus. The sequence continues at coordinate 116,360 of JAZDUA010001192.1, forward strand.
GCCAGGGACTGTAAGTTGAAAATTGAACTTTGTACGTACTCGTATTCGATATTTTTCATAACTGATGAACAAGTGACTCACGGACTCACTGACGAATTTTTCGTTTTTTTAAATTCTCACTGGAAATTGAACGTTCAATATACGAAAATTAGTAATTTTATTTTACAATTACAACCTTTATTATTAATAATAATAATAATAATAATAATAATGTCTTTATTAATGGCGAGGCTCAGGCCATAGGGCCTGCTCTTCCGCCTAACCACTGAATTTACATACATTTAGATTAGTAACATTTTAAGAGGGGAGGACAGGCTGTACATTTACGTCTGGGAGAACAAATCTAGGGACCATCCCGGCATACGCCTTAAGCGATTGAGTAAACCCAGAAAAACCTCAATCAGGATGGCGGCTTAGGGCCGAACATTAATAGAACTGAGTATGTTATACTGAGTAGTGAAAGGGAAGTTTCGTGAAAGAGAAAAGAGAAGACGTACAGGGGAAGGGGTCAAAAAGTATAAATGATAATGTTTGTGAGGGAGAGGGAAGAGAAAAAAGGGAAGGAAAGGACGAAAGAAGAAGTAGGCGAAAAAAGTGAAGTTATTTGAGGAACGTTACAGAAAGCTACGTTTAGTTTACAGTAGCACTTAACATAAATATACAATAATTTTTACACCAGAGAAGCACAATACACTATAAGCTAATAACAGCAGTAATTTTAAACACAATACTGGCAGTATCAAGGAACAATACAAAGAGTGCGGGTATCTTAACATCAATTTTGTTTATGCCAATATATTGTAGTGAATATCCTGATGATGGTACAAAGATAGCTACAAGTATATTTTATCTGGAACGTCACTAATACTTTTGTATATTTTATTAACAATTTCATTAGGGAACACAGAAAAAAATTAATGCTCATAATTTAGGTGTGAGAGGGAATGGAAGATGAGGATAGAGCAATGAGGTATGGGGTAGAATATTGAGAATAAAGAGGGGGAAATAGAGGGTGTTTAACGGGGGCGGTGACCGGGCGCTTGGAAGTGGGAGAAGTCTGGAGATTGAAGAAGATGTTAACGCCGTTCTATATGTCGTTATTCCTTACCCATGTGGTTAATTCAGCTTTGAATTTGCAGAAAGTATTTAAGTGTTTTAGTTTCGCTGGTAATTTATTCCAGGCTCGGATAGCTGTAATGGTGAATGATTTACTGAATGAAGTCGTGTTGTGACGTGGTACACAAAGCAGGGCTGATTCACGAGCTCGATTTAGTTTCAGAGGATTGAAGTTACTTATGAGGTGTGTTGCATGAGAACCGGTTAAAACTTTATAAAGAAGAAGTAAAGAGTGGAGTAACCGTCTTTTGTCTAGAGTAAGCATACGAATTCTGTCAAAAAATTCGGATACATGGTCGTATTTTCTTAGATCAAAAATAAAACGTACGCATGCGTTCTGGGCTACTTGAAGTTTACGTTGTAATTTGAATGTCATGTTGGTCAGAAGAAAGTCGCAGTAGTCGAAATGTGGCATGATAAGTGATTTGATGAGAGTCTCACGTGTGCTACCTGGTAAAAGTGCTCGCAGGCGTTTCAGTGAGTGCATTGAAGCAAAAACTTTACGGCAGGTTGAATCTACGTGCGAGTTCCAGCTGAGAGTGTTGTCGATAACTACACCTAGGTTCTTGACTTCAGAACACCAAGGTAAAATGGTGTCATTTATATAAATATTAGGCAAAGGAGAAGAAGAGATTTTATTCATAGTACATTTCGAGCTGATAACCATGCACTGTGATTTGTTTGGGTTTAATTGTAAGCCTAAAGACGCTGCCCAGTTGTTTACCGCTATTAAATCTTCATTAATTTTTTGTACGAGTGAAAGGAGATGAGACGGGTGACCACTTAGATATATCTGGAGATCGTCCGCATACATTTGATGACTGCAATATTTAAGCGCATTTCCCACGTCATTTACATAGATTAAGAAGGCCAGTGGCCCTAACACAGTGCCTTGAGCAACTCCGCGGTTAAGCTTCAAGTCCCTTGAGCTACGGCTACCGGACACCACTCTTTGGGTTCTGGAAGTTAAATAATTAAGAAACCATTTACACGTGGGCTGTGCAAAACCCATGATCTTTAGTTTGGCGAGCAAGATGTCGTGATCTACTGAATCGAATGCTTTGCTGAAATCCAGAAGAACCAAAATAGTTATATTACTGTTATCTATTGCTGTTCTCGCGTCTTCAATGACGTTTAGTAGTGCGGTTCCAGTATTTCTGCCGGAACGGAAACCTGATTGCTGATCGTTTAAAAGTGATTTTGTTCGAAGATACTGTTCAGTTTGCTTCCGGACGACTTTTTCGAGTACTTTAGAGATAGTTGGGAGGATGCTAATTGGGCGGTATTCAATAGTGTTTTTGGTTGATGTTGTCTTGGGAATAGGATGCACGAGCGCAGACTTCCAGGATGAGGGATATTGCCCGCTCATTAGTGAGAAATTTACGATTTCGGTGATAATTGGGTACGTCACATCTAAGCTATTTTTTAGCAGCTTGGCATTTATACCATCGGAACCTGAAGCATTTGATTTTAGGCTTTGAACGATTTTGATTATGTCCTGATGTTCAACGGACGAAAAGAAAAATTTATCGTTGGATTTTATTTCTGCGTTTTGGAGAAACAAAAGAGATTGCTTTTCAAGTTACTGTCAAATGAAGGAACGTTGTTTATGAAACTGTGATTTAGTGATTCTAAGGGTATATTCGCTTCAATTTGGGGAGGACCTTTGCCTATTCCTAGATTTTTCAAATTTTTCCAGATCGTTCTCGAGTCGCTGATTCTGCCGAAGGTGGTGTGGTAATATTTTATTTTAGCGTTGCGGCATTTCTGCGTAACTAAATTTCTGAGCATTTTGTACTGTTTTTTAAGTAGTTCGCATTTAGTTTTCCGGAAAATTGCATACGCTGCATCACGGTCTTTCATTAAATTTCGAATTTCAGCAGTTAACCATGGTGCAGGAGGACGAGTTACACGCGAAATTTTTAAAGGCGCATGCCGGTCGTAGAGCTGTGTTATTAAGTTAGTGAAAATATTTACTTTATCATCCAGTAATTCTTCTTCTTGCACAAGGCGCCATGGAAGTGCCAATCCATCTATAATAAATGCTTGCTTATCAAATTTTGAAAAATCGCGGTATTTGATTATGTGAGGTGAGTATTTAGGGCACTTCAGGTTGTAAACAAGGTAAATTAGGTCGTGTTTTGAAATCCCAGGAACTGGGAATTGTCCGTGTTTTCGAACTTTGTTAACATTAGACACTATAATATGATCGATCCAAGTTTCTGTGTTCTTTGAGTGGTGTGTTGGTGCTAGAGGTAAAATTTCAAGGCACATGCTGTGGAAAAACCGCGTAAAAAGTTCTGCAGAGGGAGAAGGTTTTAATAAGTTATGATTAAAGTCACCCATTACAATAACGTGTTCATAGGAATTTATCGCAGATGCAATGGTTTCGTCCAGCATATCTATGCTGCCTGTCTTAGGAGGTAAATATATTACAGCCAAGAGACATTTTTTCCCTAAAAGTCCTACTTCGATAAAAAGATATTCGCTACGCAGGCAATCCGTATTTGTTGAAGATAGTAAAAGTTTATGCCTAAGATCTTCGCGAATGTATATACCGACGCCTCCACCGTGTGCGGCGACGCTGGCCTTCCGATCGGCTCTTATTAGGCGGTACCCTGATATTGCTACTAGCGCGGAATTGAGAGAATTCTTTAACCAGGTTTCGCTTATGAGAAGTGCATGAAAACGGTGTTTAGATATTATTTCCGTTACTTCGTCGAAATGGCAGGGCAGAGACTGGGCATTTAAGTGAGCAACGTGCAGAGAGAGGGAGCGAGGATTAGGCTCATTTATAGTGCCAGACGCTTGGACGGTCGGGGAGAGGGTCCGGCCACCCACAGGTAACAGATTTACGGGATGTGCAGGGAAGAAAGTAGGTAGCATTTACAGAGGATTTGAAGACAATGTTCGGAGAAGAAGAAGGGAAGGAGAGTTCTCGGAAAAAATCCGAAAGTTGTTGTGTCGGGGAGGTGTAGAGTGGGGGTGGAAGGGTGGGGGCGCTCCTACGCTAAGGATTAAGTACCTCTAGCTGGGCCCTTGTTTGCACCCGGGCACGACCGTTACCGTGTTTAATAACGATGTTGCCATCTTCTGTCCACACATTCCTGAGGCCAAACTTCTCGATAGCAGCTTGTAGCAAAACCAGGCGCGATTTCGTGAGGTCCTCGCGAATCGTTATCCCAGTATGCTTGAGCAGCCGTTTCGAGCGGAACATTTCGTTCCGTTTCCTGTAACTGACAAATTTAACAATAATAGGTCTGTTTTTGCCAGTTATTTGACGACCTACCCGATGACTTCTATCGATATCTTGTAGGTTTAAATTAACACTTATCTTTTTTGCAACATTTTCGATGACCAGCTTGTCGGTGTCTTCAGATTCAGTTTCTTCAACGCCGAATATCCGCAAGCAGTTTCGGCGCGAGTACATCTCGAGCTGATCTGTCCTTTCTTCTAACTGAGATTTTAGAAATGAAATCTCGCAATCCCGTTCAGCCAATTTCTTTTCTAAAGATGTCACAAGATTATTATTAAAATTCATCGAATCTTCTAGTTGCTTTGCTACTAATGCAGTAAGCACAGATGCCAAAGAGCTTAAGAATGTAGGCGATGTTACTGCCCTATCCAGTGCCTCAGTCACTTGCGCCGCAATTTTACTTTCAAGATCAATATTGGCACTAGATGAATTCTTGTTGCTCTTCGTCATCTTAAGAGAAAAAATTATACAGAGAAAATCAGATGAACAGGAAAACGAACTAGGAGAGTTGCTTTGTGGAGAAATAGGACAAGGAGTGGAATAGAGCAATAGAGCAGATCTTAAAATTTAAGAAAACGAATTAATTCTAGAAGATAGAGATTAATACCGTTTCACTGAGCGGCAGAGTAAGGCAAAATATACTTATCTTTGTAGGCTTCTACAGCGTCAAGCAGTCGTTGAGTGTGAAAGCTGTAACGGTGACTACCTGCGAATAATACTACCTGCTGCTTAGCTAGGAGCGCCAAGGGACGATGCTTACACCGCGACGGTCATGGACAGACTGATTATTAGTAAGTTGTATGCGTTCGCGTGATTGCTTTATTTTGCCAAAGTAGTCCTTTCTAGAGTTTCGTTTCTTTATATCAAATTGATTTTGAAGTGTGCAGCAGAAACACATTCTCATAAATGTCAGTGGCCAGAAAATGCACAAAGCAATAAATACAAAAACTTACATCTACCACAGGCAACAGCTGTAATTTTCATTAAGGGGATCATACAAGCCATTTGTATTCAAACACTAGCTCCCTTTGTCTTAGCAAATATTGACTTACAGAATTTGCGAATAATTAGACCAAATATTAATGGAATGTTTTATTTTAAGAGGACCATACTTCCAACATGGGATGGGTTAACTTCACCATTTGATTCAGAAAACGTCATATACGCTGTTAGCTAATATAACCTAAGTTAGTGTTTTTCTGTTAACTTCGAATACGCTATTTCTCCGGAGTTGTGTTGCTTTCCAACAACGTGCACTTGCCGCATTGGTGATTTGACGTTTTCGAATAAATGGTTCATTAATTATGAGTTGTAATAGAATATCTAGAATTTTCGCGAATCATCTTGTGAATCGTTTGGAGATTATAGAAATAAGACCGTCGAGTAAAACTATTTGTTAATACAAATTATGGACAAATTGAACATAAAATCACAAATACAAAATGCACAGTTGGATTTATTTAAAAAACACAGTAAAAACTGTTTGTGACATGTGGGGAAAAATATCATCTGTGCATGCTTCCTTGAATTAAAAAAATTATTTAATGAGTTGCATTGCTCATCCGTTTATGTTCTTTGCCTAACACATTTTTACCAGCACACTTCGCATATGTCCAGTGGGCTGGAAAAGCCTTGAATCTGCACATGTCCTTCACATGTTCATTTATTTATTCACTGTTTGTCAAATACCTAACTCCAGTATCTCTCCACATGCTCATCTGCGCTCCTTAAGAACTATTTATTCACGAAACTGCGATAGTCCCCAATCGAGGATGGGGTAGGAGGACGACACCTCATTTATGCGATTGGGAACAAATATTTAAAACGCCGTTCGTTTATGATCAGCACAACCTTAAACGTGATCACTTACCTTTCGATATTTAATTATTTAAGGGCGATACACGATGAGGGGAAAAAGCGGCACGGGCTTTACTTTATAAATGTTGATGAAAAAACGACAGTCTACAACTTTCATTCATGAGCCTCTACCATTAAATCGAGTATTTTGAAAGAGCGACATCACCATCACATCTTCGTTCCGCTCACGTTGTTGGAAAACGCCCCATCTCTGGAGAAGTGGCCTTTTCAGAATAAACAGGGAACCTCTTTTCCATAGGTTATATTAACTACCAAAAGATACGTGGCACGATTTCACGTAACAAAGCTAATAACATTCTGAACCATATGGTAAGCTTGAGTCATTTTCACAAATTGGGGTACATGGCAATTTCGAAATATCCGTTTCAATTGCTGAACCAAATTCTAAGATACGTTACTACCTTCTATTATCGTTGCACTCTTTGTTTCATCTATCAACAAAATTCCCCCTAATATTTCTAACCCTTTCTTTAGAATACTCATCTATTTTCACGCTAGTATGAAATTAAATTACTCTCAAACTGGAGAGTTCCTTCAGGCTTCCAACCACCTCCGTTAATCGTACACCCTCCTGCCAACTGCAAATCGAATTTGCACGTGTTATTTCCTGTTTAGAAAAATTGCCACATCCATCTACTAATCCAATCGCTTTCTGCATCCGTTAATCCTTCTTCCCATTTCTCCCATTCGCTTAGTTGTTTTCTTCCCAAATCCCTTATCCCTTCATTTATCGCGAAATCGGCCGAACTGACAATGACGCCGATGGGCGTCACCGGAACATTAGATTGCATAGTACTCACAACGGCTGACATTACAATCTAAGAGCGAAGTAATCGAAAATTCTACTCAGGAACTCTGTCGTTAACATTTGTTGCATTTTGTAAATATTATTTGAAGCAAGTACCGTTAAAATTATAAAGATAAAATTAGCGAAAGATGCATTAAAAAATGACGTAAAAGGGTAAAAAATGACTTATTAGTCGCAATCGACAAAAAAATGCAAAAAAATGACCTATAAAAATGGGTCATTTCGTTTTGTCATAATATAAAATGAATGTCTGTACTAAACGGCATTGTTCTCTAATGAAAAAAAGCAACAACAAAAAACAAAATTTCATTAAAACCCGCTCTCTAATTATCACTGATATTATTTGAAGGATTCCACAGAGCGCAAAGCAGGAAAGTTGAGAAGCGTAAGAATTCGGTATGCGCGCTGTCGCGGCCCCTCGCCCTTGCGCCCACGTGGTGGCTGGCGCCCACGCTCCTGCATTATTCAGCCCCCTCCCTCCCCCCTTCCCCTCCCTCCCGCCGACGGAGGTCGCGTGCTACGACGGCGCCCGTGCACCTGCTGCAGCTGCTAGGGGCAGCCACGCTGGCGACATGAGGAAGCGCCAGCCACTTGATGCGAGGGGAGAAGTAACGACGCGGATAGCCTCAAAAAAAATTAATTGCTTCATCCATACCAACGGCGCTCTGAGGTGGATTAATACACAAGCAAAGTACATGCTCGGGTCACGTGCTCAGGAATAGCGCTATTACAAGATAATAGCGCAATTCATTTGCCGAAGTCCAAGGAAAGCGAGAGTATTAGCAAATAATTGGGTAAATGGGCGTATAGCTGTACCTTTACCCTAGTTAAACATATGTTGAATCATTAACTCACCAGCTGATCGTTCATTTCGATGGCAAAATATGTGCTTCACGTGAAGTGGTTCCATGACAGTAAAAAAATTCACGGGTTCATGCCACCTGAACAAATCATCTGAAGTATTGCGCAGCCAAGGTCAAACCTGTTAGTATCAGTTTTCTATACAAAAAAATCCTTTGTCATTCAAGAATTTTATCGTCGCGAGGAGAGCCATTATTTCTTAAACAAAAAAATATATTATAGATTAAGCAAGTTTACGCTGTAAAATAAGACATATTGAAAATAAAATGAATCATGCAATCTGTGCCTTACTACAAATACTCGTGTCATAACTCATCTTAAAATCTGCGCGAAGGGACAAAAGAAATTATATTACTTTCATCCCTAACGCATCAAAATTTAGTCCCCATCGTTTCTTTTAATTTCTTCCATATATCTAATCCAAATTTATAGAATCCACACTGAGACTACTTATTCAAGTATTCCCGAGTAAATGCCCAATAAGAGAAACAGATAAACCGACTCAGCGAACTGCAGTGTTTTTAGACACGATGGGGTAGCCGTTCTATTTGATATGTGAGTCGACACTCGATGCAATTAGTCAGTGAGCAGTGGCAATGCGAGGTAAATAGCTGAGGATCAGAAGGTGTGCTCCATGTGATTAATTAGGTCTAGTTTTGTTCCGATTACCACTGTTATCTACTGTATCAAATTACAATAAGGGAAATCTTCGTTTACTAATATATCCAAGAACTTGCAACAATCATAAATGTCGCTTGTTGAATTTACCCGAAGATAATAATTTGATAACCCAAAACTGAAAACGGAGAAAGTAATAATTATCACTGATTACTAATTTGAGAATATTATTATACTGCAAAAAATATACTGGAAAAACCTGTGTGTTTTGTATTTGTGAATTATATATATATTTTGCAAAGATTTCTTTGAAGTCGGCATATATGATCTTTGTAATTAAAGTATTCATCCTCCAGTCTTTTGATCTGTGAACTAGCGAATCAGGTATTTTATTGTTCTCTAAACTTCGCCAAATGGACTGTAGTTGCAGTTGGGTAATTGGCATGAAAGAAAAGGATCAGAAAAGATGTGAATGGTGGAATAAAGAACTCGAGAAAATGGTAAAGGAAAATGAAAAAAAAAATATGAAAAGTTGTTGCTCACATGATGCTATCAAGATAGATAAATGAGATAAAAGATATGTGACGAGAATAAAAAATGAACATTGAAAGGAAAGGTGCAAAGAAGTTAGTAAATTGATAGGGAGTGCAAGATCATCAGAAGCATTTGTAGATTTTTCCACATTAATAAAAAAAAGAAACGTGGACCTAGTAGGCTTGGGAAAATGAAGTTACGTATTCTACGAACAACTACGAATTTCATATGAAATAAAGCACTCTGAAAACAATGTACCCAAATTACAACAGAAGTCAGCAAATCGCTTTTGGAAGTGAAAAATTGCAGGACTTCGGGTTCTGGAGGTATCTCTATAGAATTAATTAAAACTCCTCACAAGTGCCATAGTTGTCACAGCTCAGATATTCAGTAAAGTTCAGTTTGGAAGAAGATTTAATTCGCGAAGATCGGAAAATGGCATGTATTCCACTCATCTATAAGAATGGCAGTAAGAATGAATGTGAAAAATAGAGGCGTTACTATTTCCAGGTCCGTTGGTAGAATGTATGGCCGGGGGAGCTCAGTATGGAGATGGCAGTAATGGAGGAACTGAGTTAGTGCAGAGAAATCTTGTGTTGACTACACTCTTTGTATAAAACAAATGATTGAAAAAATAACCAATGTAGGCAGGGATATACACATGGTATTTGTAGATATGAAAAAGGCAATTGACTCAGTATCCCTAGCAATTACAAAACGGAAGCACACATTTTATTTAAAGGGTAGACTATGAAAGGGAGTTTTTTAAAAGATCCTTTTTATCGTTTCCGGCAGCGAATTATTAAAATAAAGTGAGAAAAGGTTCATGTTGTATCTTTGATTATAAACCTAAAGATATCACTCGTAATCGCAGTTTCTACTAAACTCATCCGAAGATATTCTGCGAAAGATGTATAATACAAGTCACATCTATTCTTATACGAACAATGCTTCTACAACCTAACACAAGACTCTCATAATAGATTTTCATTTGATTTATTTTGTCAAAGAACAGTGGAAACTGTATGTGATGGAAGGGAGAGAGGGCATGTAATAAGAAGATATATTTAAGTTGGGATTTTCAATACATAAAACATTTATTTTCATTAATTCTCATAGGCATGAAACATTACAGGTAAGAAAATTAGTTATGTTGAACTTATAAAAACTGAATGAAAGAATGCATATAAAAAGTAATACGTTAATATTTGTTTATTTACCTACAGTATCCTACTTGAAATAACACAGCATTGTTCAAGTACTTATTTATCACAAAACTAGACAGGAGAGGAAACTATTTCTAACAACGTAAAATGAAAGTAATTGACCTTTCCATACCCCTCTCACTTTCCCTGCCGCTCTGCCCGTTCCTCGGGTACGGGCCACTCTTCCCTCTCCGTTCGCATCCCCCTCTCCTTCCCCTCTTGCCTCGCACTCGTCCTGCGTCTCAGCGCCGCACTGCCTAGATGCATTGAGGATTGCATTAAACATAAAAGGTACACAATCACTTCTTTGCCCCTTCCAAGGATTAAGTTTCAAAATGACTTCCGTAGGGGTCGCATACATTGTGTAGGGACTTCCATACCAAATTTCACATGCTAGCTACAATAGTTTAGACTGGATAACAGACTGGCGTTGATAAGTTAGTCAGAAAGTTCCTATTTTCAAATACGTAAATACTCAATTTTCGTTTTATCTCGTAAATACTCTATATTCGTATTAGATAAGACCAAATATTTCCATGATTACAATATTGCATACACTATGAATACAATCGAATGAATTACCTTTACAAGACGTAATGTCCTAATTATGGTGTTAGGAAGAGTTGATACTATATTACATATTTAAATTTGACGTACATTTAGTTTGAACTGGTGACTCATCAGCAAATAGCTGCGTAGTTACACCAATCACTTGTATTTGCTGTACATAAACACAGAACGTGGAGATCAAGGCCAAATACTATATCAAACAACATTATCTTCCGCCAGTGCAAAGATCTTTTGACGTGGCAGTGTACGACATTTTTCTCTGCTTATATCATTCACAATTACGATTTTATTACATCATTTTTAAGTCACTCGCAATGTTTTGATTTATTGACTAGTACATTTTGAGATAAATTTGTATGCTGGATTTTGGCACATTTTACTTTTGCCAACTATTACTGCTACTCATTTCAAATAGTAATTAATTTAATTGCAAATATATTTTTGTGATATTGAATTCCAAATGTTTCAACTTCAACAAATATTTTATTAGTTTTACTTTGATGTAACAACGAAATAAACGTTCTTTCAGGAGACGAGACGAATTGTTTAAAACTTCACCGTGCTAATTTTTTTCAAAGGAACGTCCTGCTTGTATTAATTTTATTATTTAGATAATATGAATGGAAGTCGACATCTCTTGTTATTACTATCATTAATAAAATGTGGTGCTAAGACTGAAGAAATAATAAAAGTTTGATACTGTAGCGAAACCGATTTCGTCATACTTTTCGAAACGAAATTCATGCTGGAAAAATTAAATATAACAAACTCGGACCACCCAGAATTCTACCGGGAGCTTAAACAGATTGCAATGCACGCGTAGTCTCACTTATCGCGGGGGCCATTACCGCCTCCTCCCCATTAAGCCGGCCGTTTTGAGGACTGCCGTTGACAGATACTGTGCACGTGCGCGCGCACAGCTGCAGATTTCGAGACCACCCACTTTCGGGGGAGCCCAGAGCGATACTTCTGTCATCGAACGCGCCCCCTACGCAAGCGAGGGCTAGATTTCTAGAAGGTTCGAGAACAGCCCGCATACTCGCAGCCTGCACAAAGGGTGGAAGTTTCCTTCGCTTCTCACGCTGCGATTGGGTTAGAATGTTTCACTGCGACACAACTTCTGACCAATAGCGACACTGCTATCAAAGGGAACTAGGACACGTAAGAAATTGGGGTGGGGAGAAGAGCTAACCTGGTGCGATTTCAACGGAGAGAACGGCAGAAGGGATTTGGAGTTTAGACAGGACAGTCGGGGCAGAAGTTTCTCTTGGGGGGAATATTCTTCGGTTAGAGGCAAGTTCACCTCTATCGAACTTAGAATTTTTTACAGTACCAGCTCGAGTTTTGAGCAGACTGTAGTGAATAGAGGAACTTTTCTGGAATTTGAATTATTCGTGACGGATTTCTTGATTTTCTGAAACCGGACAATGCGAATGACTGTCATGAGAATTAGAGAGACGCATTGTTGTCGACTCCGCGCCTGAGGTCGGGAGAAAAATCCCGACGATCTTCAAGAACTTCTAGTCGCCTAGACATCGCGGGCAGTTCGCCCGGGACATCGCCTCCCCTGGTTGAATGACCGGAGGACCGCTCAGCTGACGCCACGCGCCAAGAGGGGTGAGGGACGGCCGCTGTCGCCCCCTGGCCCAAGGCCGCCGCCATCCTTCCAGACGCCGGCCGAGGGCCCCCGCCTGGGCACACAAAGGACCCTGCGAGGTTGATGACCTGACGGGTATTCATCTACAAAACTTATGTAACGCAGTAATGTGCTTGGGCACGTCAAATTATCATTCTGTAACGCTTGTAAATATTATTTGTAATAAGTTGACCTTCTTCCTAGTTATAAGTCTTTTTCTATAATTACTAACATGCCTAATTTTCTTTTCTCTATAATTTTTCTTTTCCATTGTTAGTGTAAGAATTGTAATCTCCCTGGTGCAACTTTGTTTATTTTTTTTTGCTCAGGAATAAAGTGAATCATTTTACCAGTGAACAAGTGTTTATTTTTTGTTGTGTTTCTCTTGTACTGTGTAACAGTTCCTTCCATCACCGATCTGAGCTAGTGGCAGGGTCGCTAATCGATTCCACAGGTAATCGTTAGTGTTACAATACGTAAGGTGATAATTTGAAATGAGATCGTTATCTTCAATTCAAAGAGCGTCTCTCAATGGTCAGAACCACAACAGTTTCCATTCATAGAATTTTGCTCGAATTTTGTTGAATTTCACGAAAATTATAAGTGCTTTTCACAAACATCGCTCTCAAAACGTTTTTGTATTTCTCCAAGTCGGACTTTGTATAAATAATTAAATGATAATAATGATGTACAATGGTGATGGTGTTTGATAATTTACTTAAAAAAAGTATCCGGTCGACTAAATGGTCCTACAGAAGTGAGAAAAACATTAACGTAATGGAAAACTTCCTAATATTTCGAGTATTCATACTCTGCCAGTTATTTATAAAATTTTTATTTAGATTATAACAGTGTTCGTTAATGATTTAGGGAAGGGTAGAATAGGTAGATTTATAAGGATTTGGAAATTTTAGATGAGTTTTGATTTTTAAGGCGGTTTAAAAATATCTTTGGGGAGTCTGGATTAAATTCTGTTTGGGGTGTTTGCTTGTTGTCCTAGTTGGAAATGGGATGTACTTGGACAGAATAATAAGAGAATGAAACATTCGGAGATGAGTTGATCAGATGGTCTGTTATTATAGGTATTTGGAGTTCTTAACGAATTTGTCTACTGGATATAAATCATGATGAGTTAATGAGTTTTAGAAGAAATTTATTTTGAAATGTTTTTAACAAGTTTATTTTGCTAGGAGCAACTTTTATCTAGGCTGGACAGGCATATGCTAGCGTGTGCCTAATGATACTCTTGCAGAGAAGCACATTGGTTTCAACTTTTAAAGAGGATGCAGAATTGATGAGTGGATATAGTTTGACAGGTTTTGCTGTTGCTTATTGTAGGACTGACTTAATGTGTTGCTTTCATGTTAGCGTCGGTCTATTAGTACTCCCAGACATCTTATGGGTGTGGAATTCCTTGATCAGGGGAGTTGGGAGCTATTTATTTTTAGAAGTGGGGGGTTTTGATGTCTTCGTTTGTGTTTTTTTTTATTTATATTGAGTCCCAATTTGTGAAACCAGTTGTTGAGAATGTGAAGGTGAGATTGAATACAGTTGTGTGCTAATAAAATGTTTTGATGAGATGAGAATAATGCAGTGCCATCTGCATATAAGGTATGTTAGAATCTGGTTTGATAATTTACAGCACACTTCTCCCATCCCCTTCGGCTCCTTCCCACATTCTGTGAGTTCGAAGACCGTCGAAGAGAAGCTTTCTTCTCAAGATCACACCCAAGCACACTTAAAATTCAGTACGTAATTTTGACACACGTAAGACCGCGAGTTATGTCCTGGGAAACTAACAAACGTGGTCCTCCCATTGCTGCCAAAGTCAATCATTCCTGGGCAGCAAATAGATATTTTGCAGTACTTGTCCTATTCCCATTCATATGACCCGACCACGCGAAGGAGGGTAGTGTTATTCACTATGGACTTTTGAATTTCTTCTCGTACTTATAACCTTACAACCAATTAATCGATTTTAATGATTGAAGACACAAAAGTATTTTCTGCATGGGAGTATTATCAGCTATTCAAAAGTGAATGCGTATAAAATCAAGTGCATGCTTTGGCATATTCCTTCGTGAAATTACAGAAGAGCGTTTGATTTTTAACGAGCGTCTTGTTTTAATGAAATGGTACCATTTGGGCATGTCATTGGATGAATTACGTGATTCAGAAGAGCGTTTCAGAGCGTTGAGTTTTCCAAACTTTTAAATTATAGCCATGTTGATCCTCTTCTTTACTATTTGCGTAGTAAGTCAAGCTTGTAGATTTTGATTGAGTTGCAGGGCAGGATTGTAATCTTAGGGGTCCTAAGTATTGACAACCTATGGAGCGCCAAAATAAATTTGAAATGTTCATTATATTCAATCATGGCAATCATATACTTGCTCGTATTATTGTAAATGTTTACGTAATATTATAATATATCACCCGCCATCCTACTAACACTTCAGCTTTCAAAAGCAGCATCACTTCAAAATCAGCATCACTTTAAAAAGCTAACTAAAACTACTAATACTTTGAAATAATTGCATATGAATATATTTAAACATCTAATATTTAGAAACAGCTTACATTAACCGTGGAATTTGTAAACATGAAGCTTTAATTCTAAAGATGTAAGATAGGTTCAAAAAACTGAATTATTGGCAATTTTCAAAATTCCTGAGATTTTAGTGAAAAACAGATCTATGCTTTATTGTGAAGGGTAACTTGGCACTATCCGACCAAAACATTTAAAACAAAAATTTGATCCGTGGAGAAAACCTCGATTTTGTTGTTTTCTTCGCGATTTTACTCCAGATGACACGAAAACTTAGCTACTGAAAACAGGCAGACACAACATAGAAAAACTGTTTGGAGGAAAAAACAATTGATAAAACGTGATTCCATTAAAATCTCGATATCGATTTTTGCGACAATACATGGTTTATCTACAATCCATGTATGAGAAAGTAAAATGAATTGAAAATACATATAACTTTGGGACTCATGTACAACACGCATGTGTTCAAACATATAAACAATTATCACACGTAAAATATAGTTACACACACAAATGTTGTACAAAATTTATTTAAACATTCAAACATATGCGTCTATAATTATGAATTTATATATAATTTTGTTTAAAATACTGGAGGCCTCTACTAGAAGGTGCGTTTAATACTAGAATATGTATGTTCAGCCAAAAGAGAAAGGCGGTGGCAATTGTACGATCCATACAATCCGATAATCCGTACATTTCGGGGCCCCTCTGGACCCTCTTGTCCATTCAAATTTTTTATGTACATATGGCATTTTACTAAGAAGTTATTCAAACATAACACAAAGAGAATGTAATTGTTAATTAAAGAGAATGATACAATTAAACATAATATTGATATTATGTTGCGCTGTTTACGGAATTGGCGGATGTTTTTGAGAGAATTCCCCAAATGTCGTGTATCAATTACCCCGAATTGTCAGCTTAAAAAGGAGGAAATCCGAAATTGAGTATATTTACAGAAATAAAATGTTTTATTGCAAAGGGCTTTAGGGCCAAAATTTTCATGGGGGCAAGTTTCTACCTGACCCCCACCACCCCTGCCCGCGCATTTGCTTAGTTTGCTTATTCATGTGTCCACTCCTGCCGGCAAGGGAAGCTACACGGCAAGGGCTAACAAAACATCCATGTTTATAAACATCGATGTTAAAAAGTAAAGCAGCAATTTTAATAAAATATTAATATCGACTTTTTAAACATCGATGTCTTTAAAGCTGCATTAGTAACCTCTACTATTAACGGGAAGGGGTAATTGACGGTGATCGCGTTTGTTTATTTTTAATTGAGATGTAACTGACAAACATGGTAAGAATGATCAGGACATTCGACAAAACTTTTATCTGATTGGATAATTAAAAGAATATGCCAACTTTATCTACCGACGAGAACTCTCGGTATCTCACTGATTATTTTTCAGTCTTAGAAAATTTGGTCAGAAGAATGTGCAATTTGTCTATATCTTAAAATTATTTCAGATTTGTATTACGATGGTACATTTTCCATTCGAAAACAAAATATAAGCCACGTAAAATCATCGAACACAAAACATTGATGCTAAAAAAACATCGGCTTCAAAAAATCCATTTTATCCATCTAAAACCATCGATGCTTTTCAACATTTCAATTCGCGCGTTATTAGATTTGACAGTGGCCGTGTTTATGAACTAATGTTTAAGATTTGGTAACAGAAAAAAAGTTTAAAAAAATTGAACAACGGACAAACGTAGGCTGAGAGCCCACAGACTTCTCTTCGCCAAAGAAGGGTACTGGAAGAGGGTAGCTCTACTAAGGCGCAAGCGTTAACCATCTCTCCAGGCGCAAAGTGCGAAGAATGACGTAGGAAATCTCAGAGCAACGGGATCATCTTTGACGAGAAATAGCTTGCTTGATGAAGGTAGTACAAATAGATCGTTTGATTCGGACACAACACTCACATCGGTTATTATTTCATATTTTAACTTTTACAAAATTGTGATGATGAGAATTAAGAATGTACACCACAGAAAACACTAAAAACATCGATTGTCTAGGCTATCCGGGACGAGCTGCGTCAATGTAGCAGCAGCATGATCTGGAGAAGGCCACAATACGCTGGCCGAAACGTTAACCACCGTGACATTGACGCGGCTCGTCCCGGATAGCCTAGACAACACAAACTCGTGGTGTAGCGGGGGGTGGCGTGGCGGTGCGTGGCGTGGCGTGGCGTGGCACGGCGTGGCGCGGCGTGGCGCGGCGTGGCGCGGCGCGTCGCTGGTGGGCGCCTAGACGCGGCGGCGCCTCGCTTCGCGTGAGAGGCTGGCATGACGCGCGTCTCCGCCGCTGCCGCTGCCGATTGCCGCCATCAGCGCCATTATCTGGGCCAGCTGCTGCGGCTAATGGGCGCAACGCGGCGGTTGGGCGGCAGGGGAGTTCCGCTTCCGGCGCTGCCCGCCGCCGCCGCCCCCGCCCCCGCCCATCGCGCTCTGGGGGGTGATACGCCGACGCTGCCATGTCAGGCGCCCGTGCTGTAAGCCAGGCGACGTCCCCGTTAGTGGAAAGCGCTCACTCTCCTTGCCCCGGCTTTCAATTGCTTTCTTCCTGTTCTTCATTGAGACTACTGAGATTTCCCGTGTACTTGAGTAAATCTCAAGAATACAATTTGTGCGATCGGTAGATCAGAAGTGCGTTCCGTAGATTCAGCGAAGTACAATTGAAAATCAGTATCAGTTGAAAATACGTCTTAGGAAAATCAAATTTTCTACATCATTAAAAGAATAGTTTTAATCTGGCCAATGCATCTTCGTGAGATTGGAATACTCTTCTAACTCTTGTATGTTGTAGCTTGCCTCACTGTAAATAGAGAGGTTTCTTGGAGCCAAATTCTCTTAACGAATGTGCACTACGGTGGCCCTTAACTATAAGGACATGTTATGAAAGTTAAAAATGTGCTGCTCCCACCCCCTGGACCTGTTTCAGTCCACAAGAAAATGATCTCTGCAAAATTTCAGCCCAATTGTAGAATTTGTAGGCGACCCCTAAACGCCTTGAAGTTGGAACATACTGGTATACGCAACAAATAATTCGATTAAATTTATTAAACTATTCTTTTCCTAGCTTTTTCTTTTATCCTTAGTTTTTGTGGCTCATTTAGACAATCTCAGCAATTCCTTAAAACGTTTTAAATTAAATTAATCACTAGTTTACTCAACAATTTTTGAAATAACACAAAAATTAAATAAATATGTTTTTTTAATAATGAACACATCTCTAAGAGAATCCCACGTTTATATATAACATATATTTCTGAAAAATCAAAAGAAAAACGAATCTTGAACATTAATTTATCTTAAGAGAGGGAATTTAATAGCAGATGGGTATTTCTTACAACCTTTAGCAATGATCTGTAAAACAAATTGTCAGTTTCCTCTTTTTTGAGTAAGCTATTATGATCCTGAATGAGTTTGAAAAATTTACTGCAACGTCATCCACAACAACTATCGTCTCAAGTTTTGGAATTCCACTTTCGTAACCAGGATCATCCTTCCACATTGAAGGGTTTTTATTGAGAAAATAGGGCACTGATAGAAAATCTCGCCAAGAAAGATTTTGTACCACTAGTTACAATAGATGAAAATTTAATGTTTGTAAAGAAGGAATGATTATTTTGATGCCGAATATAGCTCTCCGGTGAATTTTTTCTTCTTCCTCTTCTTTACCTTAGTCTCCTTGCAATATAACATGAGCCATTTTTGTCTTAACTTGCATTGTAACACTTTCATCAATCAAGGCTAGAGCCTAAGGCTAGAACTAAGTGCCAGTGATAGTTTGAACATTTTTTGCAGCATATTTACTGATTTCTGGATCAATATTCTACTAATTTATCAGTTGATGTATGCATACGATATCATGATATGGAGCCTTAATTGTTTCTGGTGACAGAAACCCGACTCAGACATACATTCGAGCAAGACACATACATATTCTTGCCGAAAAGTTCTTCTCCCTTCAAGATATGTAAAACTGACCTTTAAATATTTACATTTCCAATGCGAATATAGCATTTGCCATCCATCTAGCTTGACTTACAGCTCCTGGCGTATGAAAAGATATCCCGTTCTTTGGAATGCCGATAAGAAAGATCATCGTTAACTTCAGCAATTCTCGGTAATCATTTGTAGGTTGATTTGTTGCAAAGTTGCTATTCAAGAAATTTAAGAATGGGGTATTGGACATCATCAGGAACTTTTTTCTTCCAGCTAAGTAAAAGTTCTTATCGAGTTTTGACCAGGTGTCTCTAAATATCTTGAAATCTCCATATAAAAAACAGAAGTTGTACCCATCAGTGAGTTCTCAAAACAAACTCAAAAATTAGATGACGGCAAGGTAGACGGAAATTAGAAGACGGTTTTTTAGACTGACGAGGCACCATTTACACCCCCTCTGTTGCTTCCTGTAGTGTCACAACAAAATGACTGAATTTTAACTGTTACACCCCATTTCTCTACTGCTTGGTAAACAGCCATGACTTTCTCTTTACCTGAACATGTTGGGATTCCAGGAAATCCAAGCAATTTCTCCTTGCCTCGAAAAGTTACTATTACTGCCAGTCTGTCAACCTTATGAACACCTTTGAGTGTCAGTAGTAATTTCCTAACCCAGTGCAACACTAAGTCTGGGCAGTCTTTTAAATTAAAATTGTTGCTGTATTTTTGTGGGTCCCTCTTCTCTACGTTTTTTTAAGTTGTTGAAATAATAATAATAATAATTATTATTATACAAATAATAATACAAATAATAATACTAATAATAATGCAAATCCTAATAATAATGCAAATCCTAATAATAATGCAAATCCTAATAATAATACAAATCCTAATAATAATACAAATCCTAATAATAATACAATTATCTATTTTAACATTATCATTAATATAAAAACGGAGGGGCTATAAAATAATTGTATCTTATTGTAAGTACAATTAATAATATAATAAAAATTTAAAAAACGCATAACGAAGTTCAAATGACATTCATACATTCAAAACTTAATGGTCGATGGGAATCGCATAAGAGTTGTCCGATTGAGCTAAAATTCTGCAGAGATTGTTTTCTTGTTGATTGAAACAAAATAGGGCGGTGGGAGCACCTCAACATTTCAAAAGTTAAAAAATTAGGGCCACCTTAATGTGCACCCATACATTATTTCTTAATGTTGTTGAAAAAACAGCATGTAGAAACAAATCGATTGGTAAACAGGTTAATTTGTCAGATTTCGTAAATTACAATAAATACATTCGTCTAATGATGCATTATTATGTAATATATTACATTAATTTGTAATTAATGTTTAATAATATATTGGTATTTGACACCATATATGTAACAAAATAACAATTGTTATCAATCAACAGCCTTACAACCGTTTTTATTATTTATAGTGAATGTAAAAATAATATCTAAATATTAGTAATGCCAATAAGGGAAATATTTTCAGTCTTATTGAAGACATACACAAATTATTCTAATGATATAAAAATCTCTATTGAACTGTTCTTTAAAGGACTTCTGAAATTAAATAGTATATAATGCAAGTAGTCAATAAAGCGGCATTATTAATTTATAAGAAAATCAAATGCCTGAAAAATAATTTTTTGAAAGAACTGTATGGTGACTCTTGACTATTTGACCTTATTCGTGTCACAAGCGCCAAATAAGTCATAATCTGTGCCATAAGATGTCATTTTATGAATGATTTCTTGTAACGAAAAAGGTCGTTTATAATGCTGGAATACCAAAAAAAGTATATTATTCTATTCAATTATTTAATTAGTAACACCTAATAGAAGGAGCAGATACTTCCCATTGCCTTTACATTCAAAAGGGTTTTCCGTTGTCGCCAGTCACACTCGTCAGTTGTGACTTCCGCAAGCCGCAAGAAGCCGTCGCCCCCAATCAGTTCAACTTCCGCCGTGCCCGTTTCTTCACGTCGCTGCCTCTGCCTCCGCCGCCGCGTGACTCGCTCCATGGCGTCTTCCGTCGCGAGGCCGGACGGGGCGGGGCGGTGGGGGCGGGGGTTGGAGCGGGCCTGGGGGCGGGGCGGGGAGGGGCGGGGCGTCGCCGTGTCTCCGCGAG
>JAZDUA010001192.1:140000-158128 GCA_038098605.1 Gryllus longicercus
CTTCTGAAACTTTTGGAGCACACTGCGTACTTTTATGAGTTATTCTGTGCAAAAGATTGATACGAAAGTACTTAAGACAGGTTCATAGGACTTCTTTTGACTAATTTATTTGTTAAAAAAATTAAAAGCCTCACTAGCTTTATCTTCGAATTGGTGAAATGAAACTGTTATTGCAAGTGATGCTTTTATTTCCGTAGTAATCAAAATTTTACACTCCAGTTGAAAATAACTAATACACATTTTTCCTATTAGAAGAATTAGTAAATACTTGTATGCGGTTACAAATTCTTCCTCTATTTTGAAATTACCTTGAAAATTTAATTTGCAAAGGAATTGAATTATGATTAAAATTTTTATGAGACAAATTTGTTGTTGTAAACAAATCTCCGTCATGAACTATGTTTGATTGTCACATACCATGAACATCAAATTGCACTATTTAATTTGATGTTATCGGAAAAGAAAGTTCTTGCATTGGCTCTTGTAATTTAGAATCTTTTTTGTGAGAGAATTCACTTGACGCTTCGAAATACATACATATCTCCCTAGCTGTAGACGTCCATCCCGTCTTGATGACAGAAAATCGATTAAGAAAGTAGTGAACACGTGTTGGAGAGACCAGTTTGTTAATATAAATTCTCTTATGAATTTTGGTTTCAAGGAATTTAAATTACAATTTATGTATAATTTTTTTTTTTTTTGCTTTTGAGGCATGGGGATTGCAATTTCTTCTATTATTTCATAATCAATTGTAATGCACTTTTTTGATGTTTTCAATGTAAGACGAAGTTCTGATGCTCTGCTGTGTTCCCTATTTCTTGCCACCATGAGAAAAGGCTTCAGCTAGTAGCGTCTACTTTTTACTGAGCATGTTTGTAAGTTTGAACTCCCAGCGCGACCTTGGCTCGCCTTCCAAAGAAGGTTCGTGGCACAAAAACCGCCCGGAATGCGTCCCCATGCGGTGCAACGGAAATACGCTCCTTGGGGCGCGGAGTGGGGGAAGCTCACGCGAACGGCCGGCGAGGGAGGTGGGGGTGGGGAGGGGAGGGGCGGCACGGACTGTGGCGGGGGCGTAGGTTAGTCAGTGATTGCGCCGCTATGGGAGCTCTCGGGCTGCCGTTGGGTTACATAAAAGAAAGGGAATACGAAAATACAAAGAAACGGATCAAAACATATGTAATTAAAAATGTAAAATATCTGTTATTTAGAGAACATTTGTATCATAGAGTCCCGTACTTTACCGTTCGTGAATACCCAGTTCTGATTCTGGTAATAATGTTGAACAATGTACTATGATTCATTCTCGAGGCTCATCCGCATTCCTTCCTCACCCAATGATTTTTTTCTTCATTTTATTCACTACCCATTGCAATACTTGCGTATAAAAATTATTATAAATAATTAACCTAAATTAATAAACATTAAAGGTGATGCGATATTTTGTAAACATTAATGTATCGCGAAAGAATTGGTCCTAGATCGATTTTAAAATCTACATTCATTATTTTTGTCTGTTCAGATTCGGAAATGTTCGGATTAGCAGACAAAAATGTACCGTACTTATACAAATACATCTATTGGATTACCAGACAATGTAATGTAGCGTGCGTTGTGAGAAAATAACAACGTAGCGAAGCAATCGCATCATCACATTGCATCATCACAATGCATCATCGCATTGCATCAAGCAAATGCATTACGACAAAACAAGAAACCGATTTTGCAAAGTTCTTCTAAATGGCAATTACTGCTACATAAACATGTGATTTATACCGTAGTTACCAGTCCAATAAAGGTTTCATTTCGACATCTTTTATTTCAATAATTATAGCTCGACCGCGCAGAAAAGAACTTGAACTGCGTATGCGCAAAAAGTGGCAGAGGGGAAGATTCCCTCCCAGAGGTTCAACTTCCCCGCCTTGAGAAGCCACCGCCACCGCTGCCACCTCGGCCTGTGCGGGCGGGGAGAAGAGAGCCTGGCCTTGACGAACGCCCTGAACCCGAGAATGTTGAAGCGTGAGAACGAAGTTGTGTAATGCCTTTCGCTGCAGGTGTCGTGCTACTAGCAGCGATTGCAGGCAATTACAAATGCTTCCAGTACAGGATGCAAAAAAAGTTGAGTTCGCAGGGAAGCTAAGTTCCGTGGAGGAGCGTGGTGGTGAGCGAGGTTTCAAGTACAGAGACCAAGTCCGATGAAGTATGAAAGTTTAATTGAAAAATAGAGCTGCAGAGCAGCGTGAAGTTGACACAGCAAAGTCTCTAAGCTGTCTGTCCGATATCAACGCTAGAGGATCCTTATATGGGAAACAGGGAGATTTACGAGGCCATTACGCCACCCCCGCCAGAACTCGGCATGCCCTGGACGCAATAAACTGACATAACTGTCAGAGGACTTTTGCCCTTTTGAAAACTCACAAGTTCCCAAACATTCCTGTTTCCACGTCTGGATCGTGTCAGCGTTGACGGCGGTTTGGGGAGCCCAATCACCCATGACCTTAAGCAGGGCGCCTGCTCCAGACGCGACCCTAATTTAAACATGTTTGAAGGGTGATATTTCTTTCACGTACAGTTTGAAAGAAATATTCATTGCTCTTCTTAATCAATGCGTACTTCATATGTACGTAGGTGCATTTACCATTACAGTTGCAACAGAGAAACAGTTATCGATGCAGGCGGTCCTCGAGTTCAACTGAGCTCCCCTTCGGGAGCAGAGGGGGTGGCTTAGCCACGCCTCCCGAGGTAAGCGACGCCATGATATTTTTTTAAGTGGTCGAGCTATCGTTGTGCAGTTTTACAGCAATAATAAAATCCTTCCTTTACATTACAAACACGCATTGAGCATGCAAATAAACAGTTTATTTATTTTTCGTCCATCCCGAATTCTGTTCGGAAAATCCAAAATTTCGGATTTGCGGGGTGCGGATTAGCGAGGGTCAACTGTATTTCCGTCAATTATGCACGTCTATCTATTTATTAATGTAAACACAGTGAGAAATATTAGAATGCGAGCACAAGCGCAGTACCGAGGCATATTGTAACACTATTCAGAGATGCATTTGAGGCTGCGTTCACAAAGAAGAAAATTTCACATAAGTCATATTGTCATTAGTCTTAACCAAAAGCTCAGTCAAGCTGAATTAAAAGTAAGTCGTACGTACGGTATCCGCAAGTACAAAAATCAATTCAAAGATCCGGAAGACAAGTTCTATCACAATGATTTACTTTACAATGATCCTCACCTCCCTCCCAAGTAAGCTGAATTAGGGAGAGGTTGTACACGTGATAGGACGAAAATTTTCGATTTTCGTTTCTTCTGTTATTTTGAATCTTTAATATTCATTTAACAAAGTTTAATATACATTTTCAAGATATTTTGTTTCTAAAGGCTTGAAAACGCTATTTAAATGTCTAGCCACGCATAGTGCCATGGCCATTATTACATCCCCTGTCTCTTTAGACTTATTTTTTAAGTTTTCGAAATCTTTATTAGGAAAAATTTTTCCATGGTTCTATTTACACTGGTGTGGCAGAACTGCCTCACGATTGTCATTTCTTTCGTGACTTTTTGGCGGCATTGTTTACGTTAATATCATGCGTTGTAATATGTTTATTGTGAGTGGTTTTCTAATGTCTTAGTCACTACAGGACACTACTACACTACACTATCACTTACACAGGGTCAAAAAAATAGAAAGGTAAATAGAAAAAATGTTGAAAAGAAGTTAGATTGTAGGAAAATAGAGGAAAAGTTCAGAGAATGATGAGGAAGATGCTGAAGAGACAGAATATGCACCAGAATTGTCTTAGAGTTATGTTGGCACAAAACCTGCATTTCCCGAAAATTACTTTTTGTCCTCGTGTACCTTTTTCTCAGAAAATATTAGAAACTATGAAATTTGTTACCACCTATGTATCATGTATTTGCCGTGATTGATGTTTTTTATAGACAAAGTCCCTTAGTAAAAACACAGATATTAAGTATTTTACAAAATATGTTAAAAATTAGTATGCTGGGAAAAAATTATACAATTATGTGTGTGTGAAGAATATTTCAATAAAATAGTGTTTACAGTTTTAAACAGCTTCATAAAATAGTTTTAAATATATGGGTACATAAACGCAACACAATTAACAGTATAGATACAAGCTGTAAAACCTTCCCAGCCCACCTTAATGACAAAGAAATAAATTATGAAAAGTTCCTTTGATGTCTTTTGCAAAGATTTCTGAGCTGTCAATTACGTCTGAAGATAATTCATTGAAATGCTGAGAAGTTAAATTTCTTTTGGAAAAGGCCTCTAAAGACAGTTGTGTTAGAGCAGAAATTAATAAAAAAATTAAGGATTGATTTACTAAATGCAGATTGTTATCACGGGAACTCCAACCTGTTATGTTTACTGCCGTTCCTCCTCCTCGAGACAACCCTTCCCTTGGCCATGAGTTCTGCCAGTCGCCTTGTCCGCACGCGTGGGGTGCTGTGGTGCTGGGCTCCATAGTTGCTCCGCGTGGGCAGCGTGGGAGGTTGCGCGTCTGGTGGAGCAGCGGAAGGACGCAGCTGCTGCAACTGCGTCTGCACAGCACTGATTGCGAGGGCACAATCACCACAGCCAGGAACATAAGTGGCGTTGGGCGTCAAGGACATATGTTGCGGAACGTTGACGCAGCATAGTCCACCAGAGGTTCTAGGGTTCAACTCCCAGCGACTGTGGCGGATTTTCGGCACTAGTTTCGTAGATGGGTCCATTTCAACTTCTGCCTGGAGGAGGATTCTAGCGGCCGGCAGCTCGGATTGGAGTGATTTTCTGTGGGTTCTCCGATCTATACCAGGCAAAAACTGGAGCGGTAGCTTAACTTTAAGGTATCATTCGGTACCTTAAACCTATCAATATGGCGTATAGGTCGACGCCGGATCTCACGTTCCAGCGGAGGTTGTCACGAAATATAGCATACAATACACTTACGAGACTAATGCTATTTGTAATTGCGCCAGAAACCAATAAGTACTGACTCGCTGGAACGTTGAGCTGACTCACTGGAACTCAATGAACTCTTATAAGATGTTATCAAAATAGCTTCGGTGCTATGAAGATTGCATTTCGATCATTAAGAGTAGGGGGGATATGGGGTTTCTGGAACAGGAAGTGCTTATCTTATCAGCTTATCTTATCTACTTCCGGTCCACCGCCCCCACATCCGGTGTCAACAACCGGCGCCACCAATTATAATGGCAGGAAGTGCTTATCTTATCAGCTCTTATCAGCTTATCTTATCTACTTCCGCCCACCCCCTCCTCCTCCCCCCGCCCCTCCCCCTCCCCCCACCCCCCCCACTTCCGATGTCAACAGCCGGCGCCACCCATTATAATGCCCCGCCGAATGTCAACAACCCCCTCCCCCTCCCCACTTGCGCCCACCCCCTCCCCCTCCCACCCACCCCTCCGATGTAAACAACCGGCGCCACCAATTATAATGCCCCCCCTCCCCCACCCCCTCCTCCGCCCACCCGATGTAAACAACCGGCGCCATCAATTATAATGCCCCCCCCCTTCCCCCTCCCCCCGCCCACCCGATGTAAACAACCGGCCATTTATAATGCCCCCACCGACCGAGGTCAATGACCCCACCCTTGCGACCTCTGGCGGCGAATGGTGGAAGTGTGTGCGCACTCTGGTGGTGAATTGTGGAAGCGTATGTGTCTGCGCTCTGGTGGTGAATTGTGGAAGCGTGTGTGTGTGTGTATGTGTTTCAAAAATGCTCCTGCCTGAAGCGGATTCGAACCACCCTCAATCCCATTTCCTGTGTGGGAGGCGACCAGCACTTTGGCTCTGAGCTACGGTGACAACTCGAGTCAAGCTGTCTGCTTTGGGGTACTGATAGTACACGCGGTCGGGAGGCTGGCGGCCGGGTGAATGATAAGGGGGGGCAGGGGCGGGCGGCTGAGGGTGCGCGCTGCGGAAGTAGATAAGATAGCGGCGGGCAGGGGCCGCTGAGGGCGCGCGCTGCGGAAGTAGATAAGATAGCGGCGGGCAGGGTCCGGCGCGGGTGGCAGAGGACGCGCGCTGCGCAGACTAATGAGTATAGAGATACGCGCGCTCTCTAGGAGCCGGAGAACGAGATGGAGTTGTGAGCGACGTCGGGGCGCGCATTTTGAATGCACTCTATATAAGATAGCCAGCCGCACGTCTCTCACTCTCTCTCGCTCGCTCCCCCGCTGAAAAGACTTTCATAATGAAAAAAGGGAAACCCTAAAAGGCTGTGACAGGGAAAAACAAATGAAAAATCAATTCAATTGAAGGAATGTTTCTTTTTAGTGAAAACAAATGAATAAAAATTAAAGTCATTAAATTTCATTCAAAGAATGTAAATAAGATAGAAGTTAGCAAAAAATACAAATCAAAGACGCAAATGTTTAGAATGCACACACACAATCTTAGATCCTAACTGCTTGCACTTGTATTTTCATATTGTTATACTACGCTTTAGAAGATAACAAAAAATACAGATCAAAGACGCAAATGTTTAGAACGCACACACACACAATCTTAGATCCTAACTGCTTGCACTTGTATTTTCATATTGTTATACTACGCTTTAGAAGATAACAAAAAATACAGATCAAAGACGCAAATGTTTAGAACGCACACACACAATCGTAGATCCTAACTGCATGCACTTGTATTTTCATATTGTTATACTACGCTTTATAACCCTCTGTACATAGGCTAGATTGTCAAAACGAGTACAACCTCGAGACTGTGCTGACGTATATGGGCGTCAATCTTCGTCGCTGTGGGCTGGAGGTTGGAGCCGTATTTTCGAACGGGCAACAAAGAGACTGAATGGTTTGACGAACGTGAGAGACGTGCTGTCGCAGTGCTTACCCGACCGGTGATGGAGGTGGCCGAGAGCTTCGAGGACTGCTAACACTTCAGCGTGCACCGTGAGAATGAAGTCTTCCGGTTCAGGAGGTCTCCTTTTTGTTTACTTTTATGTTAAATTGCAATAACATTGAACATACAGGAATAAGGAACATTTATTTTACTGTGTGAAGATTTTATTAATTTTATCAAAGAAAAGTTAAAACAGCTCGGCTACTTACCGCTGCTATTTAATCTAAAGTATCTGCAATGTTATATGTTTATGGATAGAAAAAAATGAAGGCTGCAACTTAATTTGTTCTTAAACAATTACTCTAATATATTAGAAAATTCTCCATTCACTTCCAATACTTTTTGATGCAAATATTTTATGCGAGATTGTGAAGAGTTCCTTACCTTCTTCGGGCACGCTTGTGAGCTTGTTGGGGCAAGCCGAAGCGTAGGTTGGCGCCAGATCTTCCCCGCCACCACACGTATGGCGTTGACGTGTCGGACTAATAAATGAATCAATCGACTGAAGCGCTTTATAATTTTAAATCGAATTTTTAATATGTTAATTATATTTTTTAATGAAATATTTTTTTTGTTTTGTTTATTTTCCATGTAAAATTTACGAATTGAATTATCTTTAGATACATAGTAGTATTGAATTATGAACAAAGGTAATTATTAAAAATAAGTATGAAAATTGATTATAGTTAATATTTAAAATAATGTGTAATCACCTTTGTGAATATTGATATTGCGAATACAAGAATGTTCATTATCAAATGTATTAATTTTTTTATATTTATGGGAAGATTTAGTGTAGTGTTAATAATGTAATCAAAATTATAAAAAATGTTTACTTTTATGTTAAATTGCAATAACAATGAACTAACATGCAGGAAGAAGGAACATTTATTTTACTGAGTGAAGATTTTATTAATTTTTATCAAAGAAAAGTTAAAACAGATCATCAAAGGAGAAGTACAGTGCATCTTGAATTCATAAATACAGCCGCTCATAAATTCATTCCGGTACCACCGGTACCTAGTGATACCACCGGTATACCACCGGTATTCTAGTGAAGGAATACAAGAAAGCGAATGTACAAGGGTTTCAAAATTACTTAAGAGAACGATATGGCGAGTTTCTTAGAATAGGAGGAGGAATCGATGAAATATGGGGAGAGTTTAAAAATATTTTAGTAAATGCTGAGCAGGCTTTTGTACCCAGTAAATTATTAAAAAGTAACAGCGACCCGGAATATTATAATGCAAAGATTAGGCGATTGAAAAGAAAAACCAGAGAAGCATTTAACAACAGACACCGTAGTGAAAATCATATGACTTTATTTCGAAATTATACAAAAGTATTAGGGAAGGAAAAGAAAATGGCAGAGGAACGTCATTTAAAACATATTCTTGATGCGGAGGGCAGTAATAATTGGTCGGCATTTTTTAAATACGTTCGTAGAAGGAAAGGAAGTGAAGACGAGATTCCAGTTGTTCGTGTTAATAATTCGCCAATAATGGATCACAGGGAAAAAGCGCAGGCTTTTAACGCATATTTCAGCTCGGTTTTCAAGCAGAAATCTAACAGTATTCAGATACCAACGCTGGTAGATAGATGTAGTTTTCATATTGATGTAAATACTTTGCGGCAAAGAATAAAATTAATGAAAAGAGGAAAATCACGAGGTCCTGATGGTATTTCCACGGACATCAATAAATTAGGCGGAGAGGCAATTCTACCTTATTTAATTAGATTATTTAATGTATCAATAAACAACGCTTGCGTACCGAAAGATTGGAAGCTGGCTCTCGTAGTACCTATTTTTAAAAGTGGCGACAAGACAATAATTAGTAACTATAGGCCGGTAAGCCTTACATCAGTCGTATGCAAACTAATGGAACATCTAATTTCAAGCTATATCAGGAAAGAATGCGAGGGCAGGGAGTGGCTTTATCAGGGTCAGCACGGTTTCAGAAATGGTTTCTCATGCGAAAGTCAGCTAGTCTCACTTCTACAGGACCTAGCCGACGTAGTTGATGAAGGGAAAAGGGTCGACGCGATAGTAATAGATTTTTCCAAAGCTTTTGATGTTGTTCCACACGATCGTCTTATAAAGAAATTAATAGATTCGGGTATAGACACTAGAGTGGTAGCGTGGATAAACGAACTACTCCGAGACGGGAAACAGAAAGTTCGAATCGGTAGTAACTTATCAACCTCGAGAAGCGTCACGTCAGGAATTCCACAAGGAAGTGTAATCGGACCACTCATGTTTCTGACCTTCGTGAATGAATTGCCGACTAATTTAGCTTCAAATGTACGACTCTTTGCAGATGACTGTGTAATCTATAGGATTATCAATTCGGAGAAAGACGAGGATATTTTGCAGCAAGACTTAGACAAATTACATATCTGGGCAGAAACAAACGGCATGGAAATAAACAGTTCAAAGAGTAAGTCCATCACGTTTGGAAGGGGTCGAAGTTACAATGAATCTGCGTACAAACTGAACAATAATGTTATACCTCGAGTCACGTCTTGCAAATACTTAGGAATACAGCTAGACAGTAAATTGAGCTGGGAAAATCAAGTCAATTTCGTTGTAGGGAAAGCCTGGAAATCTTTACATTTTGTTATGCGGATACTGAAAAAGAGTACAGTGAGAGCCAAAGAACTAGCGTATATGTCATTAGTGCGACCTACATTAGAATATGGCGCAGTATGTTGGGACCCATACAGAATTTTGCAACAAAGAAATCTAGAAAAGGTCCAGCGTAGAGCATCAAAATTTACTTTCAGGGGTACCAAGAATAAAAGGTTATGGGAGTCACTCGAAAGGAGAAGATTAAAGTCACGTCTCTATGCAATGTATAAAGCGTACACAGGCCTTCGAGCGTGGAAGGAAATTCAAAGTCGATTAGGGAAACCTACATATTTCGGCAGAGCGGATCACATGCACAAAATTCAGACAAGAATTCAGAAAACGGACGTTGGGAAATATTCATTCGCGAATCGCACTATTAGGGACTGGAACAGTTTGCCAGTGACAATCTTCGATCCCTTTCCTCAAAGCCTGAGCAAATTTAAAAATAAATTAGTTTCTTGAATGTGGATATGTTATAAATATATTTAATAAAATTCAGTGTAATTACCTATGTTTTCTTTGAAATTAAGTACTATTATTATTGTTGTTATTATTATTAATGTTATTATTATCCTTATTATTATTATTATTATTATTATTATGATTATGTGCAGTGCAGTGGCGTGAAGTGCAGTGACGTTGTGTAACTGAGAGAAGCGAGTGAGTAAGAAAGACATTACAGCTCGTATTGCAGTGCGGTGAAGTGTGGTGAAGTGAAGTTAGGTGAAGTGAAGTTAGGTGAAGTGGAGTTCAATGAAAGATTGCACGGTGAAATATTCATGTGATTTTGTAGCAAGTTAAAAATGTTTTCAAACTTGCTGGAATAGAGAAGAAAACTTAAGATATTTACCGTGACAACGCCAGAACAAGTGCCACTAATACTATCAATTAATATCATTAATTATCGCAATCATCTAGAACTTTCTTAATTGGTAACAAGTACAATGTTCACCTTCTCCGACTGAATTGTTTGCAAATCAATCTGAAAAAGTCTTAGATAATGAAGTAAAACTAATAGTACACTTACAAGGATCCCTCACCAATTCTAGCACATTTCTCAAAATAACAGACCCAATAATCAACAAATCCCAGTAAAAACCGAATGAAATGTAAACATAATTTAAGATGCTATTGGCAAATGATGACCAGACTTAAAAAGAAAATTAAGCAAACTGACGAGTTAAAACTAATCTAGACCAGCATAGGCAAGCCTTCAGGCTTTTCTAAAAGAAATTCACCCGTCATCTAGGCATACATACAATAAAAAGACAAAAACAAGGATTTTCACCAATAAAACTAGGTTCACAAGTGGCAAATTCTGATTTCGAGAAAACAACTCTTACAGCTGACTTCAAAAGCCGTTCAATCCAGTTGAAAACGATCACTTTCATCCACAAATAGAGGAATTCAATCAGAAACCACTATATACAGCTCCAATCAATATAAAGTACCCCATCAGAAATTAAACAAGAAATCAAAAACTAAGACATCAGCAGGGACTTTATTTCTATCAAAGATCTAAAAGAGCTAAATAACAATTCGATAGCAGACATAGCAACAATATTTAACGCAGCATGTAGAGTAGGTTACTGTCACAACGATTGGAAAATTGCAAGAGTGCTACCCTTCCGAAAACCAGGAAAGAATCCAAAAGATCCAGCGAACCATGAATTTATAAGTCTACTCCCGTCATTGACGAAACTATTAGAGAAACCGATATGAAAACGATTCATAAAATTCATGCACTCATCCCAGACACGCAATTTACATTTCGTCCTAACCACTCCACAACACATCATTACGGCTTACCGAATAGGCGACGAAGAGGGGTAGGCGGAGCGGAGAGACGGGGACGAACTGGTGGGATGGGTGGTGCGGGACGATGAGGACGGCCGGGGAAGAGGTGGGCGTGGCGGGGCGGAGAGGAGGGGATGGGTGGAGAGAAGCGAACAGGAGGGAGGGGTGGAGTGTGCGCCGCGGGGTGCCAAGTGGGCGTGGAGATCTCGCGGCCGCGTCACGCTCTCCCCTCAGGGGCGTCACGCGCGTCCCCGGCGGCAGGCGGTCGCTGGCGGGGCAACCCCCCCCCCCACACACACACACACACACACACACACTTAGCTCTTCATTCCTCGTTAGCCTGTCCTCGCATGTATCGAAGGAATTCGGGAGGGGGCGGAAGTCCGAACGAATCGAAATAACGCACCGTATCGTGATTTAGGAATGATTATTAACTATTTCAACGAAGTCAGAAATCACACAGAAGTTGTAGTATAATTACAAAAATAATTTAATGGTGGTAAATTGACTTATAAAAATCACAATAAAAATTCAAAAAAGTTTCAATATGAACTTATAAACTAATCAGATACGTAATATTTATCAATATCTCGAAAAGTATGGAAATAATACACATGTTTGCGAAATTCCGCCTACAACTTTGATAATTACAATGAATACTCGTATTGATCTTCTGTGAAAACTTTACCCCTCAAATGTACACATTCTCGACCCATTTTTATCTCTTTACGGCGCGGCGGCTCAATGATGCTGGCCGGCGGCGAGGCAATGGCGGGGAGGGAGGCGGCGGCGGCCGACTCGGACGGCAATTAGCGAATTGTTTGGGCAGCGCGTCGCCCGCTACACCCCGCCTCTGCCCGCCGCTCACCACTCACTTCTACACGTAAGCGGGGGCGTAGGATATCGGGGCATCTTGGGGGGACAATGCGGGAGCACGTGAAGCAGTGTGCGCCTTTTCTTCAGGACACTTCGAGAGGACGCAGTTGGTTTCGCCCAGTTTCTCCAACAGAAGGTCAAAAGACAGTTTTTGTAGCGTCCGTTACCATTGTTACTTGCGCTGTTACTCGTAGATAAAATTAAATCACACATGTATTTATTGACAAAGTGAAAATTCAACGCATTCACATTATTTTAAAAGTGAAAATTCACAGCATGCTTTTCTACTCAGAATGGTGCAGGCAATATAAAGCATGGAGGGAAATGTGACACTAAATAATTGGTTTATGTCTATCCCTTTAGCCGTTGCTCTTTTAGAGGACCATCGTTTAACTGTGGTAAGACCTATTAAAAAGAATAAGAAGTCCTCCCTCCCATTTCCATTGCTTTCATCGCGCCAGTCAACTGTAGTACGTTTATTGAGATACATCATATTTCAAATTAGAATCAGCCATTATTAACTTTACTACATCCAATACACTCAATGAATTCATTTTTGAATGAACAATAGTGCAGAAGTTTTCTGTCAATTGGATACATTGCGTATTTTGTTGTTGTCTGATTGTAGCGTTTTCAATATTCAGTAATGGTTTTGAAAATACTTGTTCCATCGAATCATTATGTAAATCGCATATTTATAGTCAATCGAAGTGTTTCGATGTTTTTCCATAAAAATGATTGTTTCAAACATACGTTAATTTTACCGTAAAGATCCAAATGAAAGAATCCCCGCGAACCTTCGGACATTTTCTTCAAACATTTTTTCTGCGTCTTTTTCAATGGTGCTCAAGCAGTAGGCTGAAATGTGGATTTCTCTCGAATATCAGGAAACAGGGGGGGGGGGTATCACAAACCACACCCGGTCTTCGACATCCTCACTATCTCCATGTACCCTCGCGCGCTTGTCGCGGAGCACGCCCCCCCCCCCCATTGAAAGTAATAATTTACATTATAAATATTTAATAGATTTTCCTCTGTAATTTTATCACCTTCATATTGTATATTTAATTTTGAGGATTTGGAGAGTGGAGTAGGAAAATAAGAACACTGCACTTATATTTAATATTTTGCTTTATTCTGTAATATATATACATCATTTTTTACAGTTGTGCAATAAACATTTTGACAACAATTATTGAATGTAAATAATACTTTTAAGTACTTTAAATACTTTACAGTATTTATTAAAAAAAATTGATATAAATATTAGAGAGATAATCAGTTTGTTTTATTTAGTAAATTGTACATTATTTTCAATTTTTTTAATTTGTAATTTTATCATATTCATTTTGAAATTTTTATTTTTGTCTTTAGAAGAACACATATTTTTGATTTAAATAAAGAAAAACTTTTCAAATGCGCTGTTTTTATCCACTTTCCTGTCACAATCTTTTCCTTTTTTATTTCAAACTACATCAGTAATTTTCATTTACTTTAATATTTGAATGTTATTTTATTTCATTTTATAAATATTTGATCATTGACAATATTAATTTAATAACATCGATTAATAATTTTATAAATATTTGAAAATGATTCACTTCTACACATCATATGATAAAATAGAAAGCAGTTTTGCATTATGGAATATCCTTTTTAATTCTTCGCTGGGGACATTATTTTGAGTTGAATAGAAAAGTAAAATTAATTTGACTTGCAAGAAGAAAGAGCCTCACTTTTATAATCTAAAAATAGTTCAATGTATTCATTTTTCATACACTCGTGAAAGGTTTCTCGCATATTTATCTTAAGTTTTCTCAAATTTTATCGTAAAGATCCAAAGGAGAGAATCACGGCTCTATGTTCACAGTGGCGAACGCGATATCAAACTTTCATAGAATAAACTATTTTTGACTGCCGGTAAGTTTTACTAGGATTTTAAGTTTCAACAGAAGGTATTTCTGGATCTGAAAGTTTTTGATATTTTTTTTTTTTTTTAGAAATGTAATCAAGAAGGGTTTATTATTAATTCTCTGAGTAGTTGTCGATTGATTTTAAATCATAGCACATTGTTGAATTTTTGGAGGAATTTGGATAATTTGTTGTTCATTTATGAAGATGTAGACAACACATCACTTCCGACACCGCCACCATCACCACTTCCGGCATCACGTCTCGCTCCACCGCCGGCGACAGGCGTGGGGGGGGGGGGGCGTGCTCCGCGACAAGCGCGCGAGGGTACATGGAGATAGTGAGGATGTCGAAGACCGGGTGTGGTTTGTGATACCCCCCCCCCTGTTTCCTGATATTCGAGAGAAATCCACATTTCAGCCTACTGCTTGAGCACCATTGAAAAAGACGCAGAAAAAATGTTTGAAGAAAATGTCCGAAGGTTCGCGGGGATTCTTTCATTTGGATCTTTACGGTAAAATTAACGTATGTTTGAAACAATCATTTTTATGGAAAAACATCGAAACACTTCGATTGACTATAAATATGCGATTTACATAATGATTCGATGGAACAAGTATTTTCAAAACCATTACTGAATATTGAAAACGCTACAATCAGACAACAACAAAATACGCAATGTATCCAATTGACAGAAAACTTCTGCACTATTGTTCATTCAAAAATGAATTCATTGAGTGTATTGGATGTAGTAAAGTTAATAATGGCTGATTCTAATTTGAAATATGATGTATCTCAATAAACGTACTACAGTTGACTGGCGCGATGAAAGCAATGGAAATGGGAGGGAGGACTTCTTATTCTTTTTAATAGGTCTTACCACAGTTAAACGATGGTCCTCTAAAAGAGCAACGGCTAAAGGGATAGACATAAACCAATTATTTAGTGTCACATTTCCCTCCATGCTTTATATTGCCTGCACCATTCTGAGTAGAAAAGCATGCTGTGAATTTTCACTTTTAAAATAATGTGAATGCGTTGAATTTTCACTTTGTCAATAAATACATGTGTGATTTAATTTTATCTACGAGTAACAGCGCAAGTAACAATGGTAACGGACGCTACAAAAACTGTCTTTTGACCTTCTGTTGGAGAAACTGGGCGAAACCAACTGCGTCCTCTCGAAGTGTCCTGAAGAAAAGGCGCACACTGCTTCACGTGCTCCCGCATTGTCCCCCCAAGATGCCCCGATATCCTACGCCCCCGCTTACGTGTAGAAGTGAGTGGTGAGCGGCGGGCAGAGGCGGGGTGTAGCGGGCGACGCGCTGCCCAAACAATTCGCTAATTGCCGTCCGAGTCGGCCGCCGCCGCCTCCCTCCCCGCCATTGCCTCGCCGCCGGCCAGCATCATTGAGCCGCCGCGCCGTAAAGAGATAAAAATGGGTCGAGAATGTGTACATTTGAGGGGTAAAGTTTTCACAGAAGATCAATACGAGTATTCATTGTAATTATCAAAGTTGTAGGCGGAATTTCGCAAACATGTGTATTATTTCCATACTTTTCGAGATATTGATAAATATTACGTATCTGATTAGTTTATAAGTTCATATTGAAACTTTTTTGAATTTTTATTGTGATTTTTATAAGTCAATTTACCACCATTAAATTATTTTTGTAATTATACTACAACTTCTGTGTGATTTCTGACTTCGTTGAAATAGTTAATAATCATTCCTAAATCACGATACGGTGCGTTATTTCGATTCGTTCGGACTTCCGCCCCCTCCCGAATTCCTTCGATACATGCGAGGACAGGCTAACGAGGAATGAAGAGCTAAGTGTGTGTGTGTGTGTGTGTGTGTGTGGGGGGGGGGGTTGCCCCGCCAGCGACCGCCTGCCGCCGGGGACGCGCGTGACGCCCCTGAGGGGAGAGCGTGACGCGGCCGCGAGATCTCCACGCCCACTTGGCACCCCGCGGCGCACACTCCACCCCTCCCTCCTGTTCGCTTCTCTCCACCCATCCCCTCCTCTCCGCCCCGCCACGCCCACCTCTTCCCCGGCCGTCCTCATCGTCCCGCACCACCCATCCCACCAGTTCGTCCCCGTCTCTCCGCTCCGCCTACCCCTCTTCGTCGCCTATTCGGTAAGCCGTAATGATGTGTTGTGGAGTGGTTAGGACGAAATGTAAATTGCGTGTCTGGGATGAGTGCATGAATTTTATGAATCGTTTTCATATCGGTTTCTCTAATAGTTTCGTCAATGACGGGAGTAGACTTATAAATTCATGGTTCGCTGGATCTTTTGGATTCTTTCCTGGTTTTCGGAAGGGTAGCACTCTTGCAATTTTCCAATCGTTGTGACAGTAACCTACTCTACATGCTGCGTTAAATATTGTTGCTATGTCTGCTATCGAATTGTTATTTAGCTCTTTTAGATCTTTGATAGAAATAAAGTCCCTGCTGATGTCTTAGTTTTTGATTTCTTGTTTAATTTCTGATGGGGTACTTTATATTGATTGGAGCTGTATATAGTGGTTTCTGATTGAATTCCTCTATTTGTGGATGAAAGTGATCGTTTTCAACTGGATTGAACGGCTTTTGAAGTCAGCTGTAAGAGTTGTTTTCTCGAAATCAGAATTTGCCACTTGTGAACCTAGTTTTATTGGTGAAAATCCTTGTTTTTGTCTTTTTATTGTATGTATGCCTAGATGACGGGTGAATTTCTTTTAGAAAAGCCTGAAGGCTTGCCTATGCTGGTCTAGATTAGTTTTAACTCGTCAGTTTGCTTAATTTTCTTTTTAAGTCTGGTCATCATTTGCCAATAGCATCTTAAATTATGTTTACATTTCATTCGGTTTTTACTGGGATTTGTTGATTATTGGGTCTGTTATTTTGAGAAATGTGCTAGAATTGGTGAGGGATCCTTGTAAGTGTACTATTAGTTTTACTTCATTATCTAAGACTTTTTCAGATTGATTTGCAAACAATTCAGTCGGAGAAGGTGAACATTGTACTTGTTACCAATTAAGAAAGTTCTAGATGATTGCGATAATTAATGATATTAATTGATAGTATTAGTGGCACTTGTTCTGGCGTTGTCACGGTAAATATCTTAAGTTTTCTTCTCTATTCCAGCAAGTTTGAAAACATTTTTAACTTGCTACAAAATCACATGAATATTTCACCGTGCAATCTTTCATTGAACTCCACTTCACCTAACTTCACTTCACCTAACTTCACTTCACCACACTTCACCGCACTGCAATACGAGCTGTAATGTCTTTCTTACTCACTCGCTTCTCTCAGTTACACAACGTCACTGCACTTCACGCCACTGCACTGCACATAATCATAATAATAATAATAATAATAATAATAATAATAATAATAATAAGGATAATAATAACATTAATAATAATAACAACAATAATAATAGTACTTAATTTCAAAGAAAACATAGGTAATTACACTGAATTTTATTAAATATATTTATAACATATCCACATTCAAGAAACTAATTTATTTTTAAATTTGCTCAGGCTTTGAGGAAAGGGATCGAAGATTGTCACTGGCAAACTGTTCCAGTCCCTAATAGTGCGATTCGCGAATGAATATTTCCCAACGTCCGTTTTCTGAATTCTTGTCTGAATTTTGTGCATGTGATCCGCTCTGCCGAAATATGTAGGTTTCCCTAATCGACTTTGAATTTCCTTCCACGCTCGAAGGCCTGTGTACGCTTTATACATTGCATAGAGACGTGACTTTAATCTTCTCCTTTCGAGTGACTCCCATAACCTTTTATTCTTGGTACCCCTGAAAGTAAATTTTGATGCTCTACGCTGGACCTTTTCTAGATTTCTTTGTTGCAAAATTCTGTATGGGTCCCAACATACTGCGCCATATTCTAATGTAGGTCGCACTAATGACATATACGCTAGTTCTTTGGCTCTCACTGTACTCTTTTTCAGTATCCGCATAACAAAATGTAAAGATTTCCAGGCTTTCCCTACAACGAAATTGACTTGATT
>JAZDUA010001513.1:0-60366 GCA_038098605.1 Gryllus longicercus
TCATATGGAAACGATAAAAGAACTTTTCTTACTTGATCTGTGCTAATGTAAATTTTAGAGTTACTACAACAAATACATGAATAATTTTAATTATTAATTTGCACAAAAATATTTTATATGTGAGTTTTCACTGCATATTTGCCTTTTTGCATTGCTACTTTACGTAGAATAAATGTCTTTTTTCATGCCTACTTTAATAAAAATAAATGCTTTTTTGTCTGTCTATTTTAGGTAAAATAAAAGCCTGAACTTCCCGGCCTCTACTAATATCACTATATACCTTCATCATCATATTACCTACACATTTCCGAGTTCCGGCCACGAGCTACCGATCTTCAGGCTATACAACCTTAAGCATAACCTCTAATGCATTTTATATCAAAACACTATTCGCGGACACACAAGACCCTTACAACTGAAACATTAACGTTAATTTATCCAGTGCCTTGTGGACACTGCTAACCTTAGCCCGATTACATCCGAATTTATCGATTCATCGTAATTTACATTGCTTTATCCAAATCTTCTTGTTAATGGACGAATTAACGGGCTAATTCGCGAATTCGGACTTGAGACGACATAGTCCTATACTACTCCAATCGGAGTGGTTTCCTGTGCTCATATCCCAGTGTTCGCCTTCTCTGGTTGACTCCTCTGGGAGACTCCTCTGGTTGATTGGTTGTTAGTGTTTCCGGGCGTGTCAACGGCTAAGGTCATTAGTCCCGTAAGTGTAGTGCATTCCCCCCTTTGGTGTTGGTGGAGATGGTGGTGATCTTCCCAGGCTGGTTAGCGAGATCCTGCGCCAACCTACTGCCGGCTAGCGGGTTTT
Source organism: Gryllus longicercus (assembly GCA_038098605.1). Lineage (NCBI taxonomy): Eukaryota > Metazoa > Arthropoda > Insecta > Orthoptera > Gryllidae > Gryllus > Gryllus longicercus. The sequence goes on from JAZDUA010001513.1 coordinate 830, forward strand.
TCCCTCACCAGGTAACTCCCACCGGCAGGGCAACGCCCCGGGCGGGACCAGCTGTAAGCTCCTGACGGCCTCCTGACGGCCTCCTGACGGCCTCCTGACGGCCTCCTGACGGCCTGCTGACGGCCTGCTGACGTGTGGTAGTGTAGTGCACTTTAGTGTAAGTGTGCATAAGGGGAGAAGATAGGAGAAGATAGGAGAAGTAAGGGAAAGAAAATCGCGCATTGATCGTGGCCCGTCCGTTAAGGCACTGCTCCGGTATTCGCCTGGTGTTGATCGGAGAAGCCATGGAAAACTACCGGTCAGAACAGCCGGCCGCTAGAATTCTGCTCCGGCCAGCGACTGAATTCGACCTATGTAGCTGAGAAGCTAGTCGAAAATCCTGCTGCCGTGAGGACTGAGGACTCCTTTGGTGAAGGCTGCCTTCCGCTCCGCCGAGCGATCCGTGGGGGGCCAAGGGCGTTCCAGGAAACACGAGCGGGGGCGGGGGCGGGGGCGGGGAGGCGACAGGGCGGGGCCAGTGACAGCGCCGAGCAGCTGCGGAGAGGGCGGGAAGTGGTAACAGAGTAGGAAGCGGCAGGGGCGAGGGAGGCGGTAACGGCAGCTCTATCCCTCGTGTCTGCCAATCTTCCAACATTAATAGACGCTTACAGGTGATCACAATAAAAAGAGTTTCTTTGAAGCGGGGACTGGTAATAATTTACAACAGACCTTTACGGCAATAATTTATGATTTCCTGATTCCGGGTGCGTCAACTTCTATGGTCATTAGTTTCGGAAGTGTAGTGCACGATATACCTTAGGCCGTGACAGTGTTCTTCCACCGCTGGCAAGTGAGATCCGGCACCGACTATTCTGCTTTATGGGTTTTCCAACACGATGTATCTCCTCCAGTGAGACACCACTTCAGCAGCAATAAGCTCAAAGTTCCCGACAAGTCTCCCGCCTTGTGTGCTCTTAGCGGAGTGCATGTATGTGTGTGTGTGTGTGTGAGTGTGTGTATAAGGGGAGAGGATAGCACAAGGAAGATGAAGGAAATATCGCGCGCGGCCCATGTTAAGTTATTGCTCCGGCATTCACATGGCATTCCTCAAAGAAACCACGGAAAACGGCCGATTAGGTATCACGCATGGCACATCATTTATGATATAAATTTACAGCATTTTATAATGATTAGAACTACGAGATATTATTTGTGATTGTTCAGATATCTCATTATATAATTGCTCTAATGAGCTCTTTACTTTTCCTTGATCAAATGGTGACGACTGGGAGAGGTTGCCCAGGGAATCAACTGATATCACTGCAGTGCTTCTAACAGGGTCATAGGTTCGAGTCCCGACGGTGGCATTTTCGATAGCCGCTACATAGTTAGGTCAGGTTCTATCGCTGTCTGGAGGCGAATTGTAGCCGCCGGTTGCTCTGATCTGCAGTTTTTCTTGGTTTCTCCAATCAACACCACGGGAACAGCTTAAACGGGCCACGGACGGCGCGCGATCTTTCCTTCCTATTCCTTGTCCCATCCTAACCGCTTATATATTCAGTCATAAACTCACATTCACTAATCTACCACACACGCAGGGAGACCGATCAGAAGCTAAGAGCTTGTCTCGGCTGGGGCGGTACCCCGCAGGTGGGAGATACCTGGTTGAGGAGAACTCCGCTAGCCGACGGTAGGTCGGCGCCGGATCTCGCCATTCCGTGGGGGAAGACCATCGCCACCTCCCGAGCAAAAACATGAATTGAATTAATGCCTTATTTTACATGGCGAGACTTGGGCCATCAGGCCCGCCGCATTTTCCGTCTGACCACGCAAATTTCGCTACGCTCCTTTCACCAACTAGCAGAGAAAGGAGGTATTTCTTGGGCGAGAAACAGGCGATTCGAATTTAGCTCAGAGGCGTCATTTAGGCTTGAGGATCGTTTACATGCAAGTAAATCTACTAACATGGACAGCCGGCTTTACTTCCCCTCCGAAGGAAGGCGTACGAAGAATTTTTTTCGCCCTTAAAAATCCACGGATTCGATCGGATTTGAACCCGCCAACTTGGGTATACCAGTCCAATACGCTAACCGTTACACCATCGCCGCCGCGGAACAGGCGTTACACTTACGCGATAAGCAACCTTAGCAGTTGGCGGATTCGCTGGCAATCCATCGAAATCCAATGGTGACGAGGCGACAGAGGCCGATGTGTAATGGCGCGGGGGGTCCGTCGCAGAAGACAGGAGCGGGTGCCCGGCGCGCGCACACGGGGCCCTAGGCCGTGTTTGAGCCGCGTGGGCGCGCTCTGTGATCGCGTGAAGCCACGCGTGCGTCGCCTCAACGCCCCAGCGCCCCGCGCACGCTTCTGAGCCCCAGCGCGCACGCCCTGCCGCCGGAGGGCAAGAGCAAACGATGCTCAGTCACCTGAGACTCTCAGTCGGGAAATCTATAGATGGTCGATTTTAGCACTTGCGAAAAATGCGAAATGTTACCAAACGCTGAAAAAATAGTAATTGTATGTGTAGCGGTCGGTGCAGTATATTTGTAAAGGTTTTCAATATGCGATGAAATGCAAAACCACCTACAAACTGCGAAATGGTCGTGAATTTGCGATATAATACCTATATTGCGTGTTATGATTTCCTTAGTGTTCGCTCTGTAACTAGGGACGCGACATCGACAACATCACAACGATATTTGAACACATTTAATTTGCAGCATTTATTAATTTACAATAAGGATTTAACTGACGAAACCAAATTAAAAATGACAATTTAAAAAACACTGATCCTGGAGGCCTGAGCAATCAGGGTCGTCTTAAAAGGTCTCAGCTTCCACAATTCGCTGTACGGAGAAGAGCTCCGGAAGATGAGGGCTGTATGCATACGGGGCATCGTTTACATTTTACGCTATGTGGAAATATTAAATTAGTTTCCCTTATTCCTTGCCTTTAATGAGAGTATCTAAAAAGTATCAAAATAATTTTATCTCAATGTGCCCTTCCTTAATAAAAAAATGCCACAAAATGCTGAATCTTCATTTTTATGACATTAAATGCTAAAGCTTTGTTTTCAAAATGCGATTTTTTAAAATTTAAAGTGCGTCATTATCTACAGTGCTCAGGCAGAACACGATTTGTTAAAAAAAAAATTGTTATTTTATTATTGATATTTTCATTGTCCAGTGACATTTTGCAGTACCAGTTACCTGACAGGACGAGATTGTTAGTTGTGACCCATTTTAATGGACTTACTATATTATTGTAAGTAAATAATCTTAATTTCAGCGACCCAATGACCTTTGAAAAGCTTCGACTGAAAAATCAAGTTTTGACATGTGGGGTTCTGCCTTGTACCACAGAAATAATTACTTTATTATTGGTTTTTTGGCTGAAGAATGTAAATATGATTGACTATCTCGTTATGAAGTATATTTCACATCTAATGTATTGATTTGGGAAAATTAAAAAAAAAGCAACTGATGATAAGACAAACTAACCAAAGGAAAGTTTATTGGTAAATTGTTTTTCATCTTAATCGTTGTACTCATTATTTTACAGGAATTTTTAAATTAATTTTACGAATTTGACAGTTGTAATCAATGAGAAATTGTTTATTTTAAATGTTGTTTACCTATTATTTTTAATTCCTTGTATTGATGATTTTACTTAAAGATTTTACGATGATTTTTTGATGATTTTACTTTAGTTTTACTTAAAGATGTGAAAATAATAACCTTATCGATACGTTGCGTACTGAAAAAAGGTTTTTAAGAGACTCGACGTATCATTAAAAGAAAAGCATTTTTATTAATTAATTTTGTCTTTATCTCGTAATTGTTCCAAATCTAAGAGAACACCTGTGAAATAAAAATACGGAAACTCTCATCAAATGAACTCACGTTTGAGTTACTGATTGGTATGGTCATTTCGAGGACATTACACGCGTGTCGCTGGTTAGGAGGACGGCTAGGAGAAGGGCAAATGTGACTTCAAGCTAAAGAGCGGGGCTTTGGCTCCTTTCGAAGTCTGAAAACGTGGCACAGAAGCGATTGAACAATTTTGATATGCTGCACATGTCAAGATTTGTTGGACTTTCATAACCTACACAGGTTAGCAGTCATATTTTCTGCACATTGTGACCGTTGCAGTTCAATCTTTGGGCTACTCATCACTACCCAACAATTGGTAGTGTTAAGATAATTCAATGTTTGCATAAGCTAAAAATATATTATTTGTTCGTGTTAAATATTTTTTAAGTTTGCTGTCGGAGTATAATACTGATCTAAAGATTTTTCATTCTTTTGTTGGTGTGGTTTGACGTTCTAAAGAGAGATACTCAAGGTCTATGGAGAAGAATGTGAATCTCAAAGAAGGGATCACTTCTCACACAATTTTTATCAAACAAAGAGATTTTTCAGACAGATCAATAACTGATATGCGTGGTTCGTGTCGTCCGCTGACCTACGGGAATCTTCTGAGGTGTCGGTCTTCATTAAGTTTTCAATTGTGTGGGTTCGTGATCCATTGAATCATCAATCATCCAATGGAGATACGTCATTCGCCCGACGATCAATCGTAGGTTGGAAACGGAATGAACAAGAAAGGACTACCAACGGCCCATGAGTTGATTTGGATTTCTGAGTTGTGACATCTCGATGGAAATTCACTACCTTCTTCAGAGAATGGATTTCGTAAGCCTTTACAAGTGGAGATGTCTTATTTAATTACGAGTAGGGCACATGTAATTTGAGATTTCTAGAAGCACTACCAGCGACATATAATGTAATGAAATTATCTGAGTCCATTACAAGGCAACGACCCCCTCCAAACACTAAATATCCTATTATATAACGCTACTTTTATTAAATTTTAAACATCTTTTTCAATGTAAACAGGAAATATAGTTCTCTAATAACAAAACAGAATTAACTCAGAACTGTGAAATTTATTACAAAAGTTGTATTATTGTGACGTTTAGGGATTCTAGTTTAAACATCATGCATAAATTATCTTCATTTATCCTCAGGAAAACTTTTATTCATTTATTCACATTCACTCGTTGCGCGTCTATGCTAGAACCTAGAAGCAAGAGTCTAAGGATAAATTAGGTCCTATTTATGTCTGAGGATGGATCCCAAGTAGGAATCCGAAACGTAGTAACAACGCAACTTTTGTAATGAATTCCATAGATATAAGACTTTTTCATTATTTGCAAAATAATTCTTTCGCCTCCTTGCACTTCAGCTTGTCATCTTGTCTTCGTTTCTTCCCAGTGCAGTCAGACGGAATTACAGGCCTTATGTTCTGTGTCTCGATACACAATGAAGAAACTTAATAATAATAATCATAATAATACTGTAATAATAATTATTAATTATTATAATTATTAAATAATAATACTATAATAATGATTAATTATTACAATATTGAATAATAATAATATAATATTATTATTATTGTTGTTGACATGTTGCTGACATGTTCACTACAATGACCACTGTAATGAAAACTGTGTATGCGAAACTTTTTAAAAACATTTCCAGTTAATTTGTTCAACGTTCCTTGGGTAAGTTTGTATTGTAGGAAATGTGTTTTTAATTTTTTAAATGTTCATGGTTAATCTCATATTAGTTTTTCTGTAAAACACCTTACTATTTTATTAAGACTAGTTGCTTTAAAATTGCATCAGGTTTGAATTTAAATCATGATTTATTTTGAAGCAGTATAAAACCTTCGAAAATGAGGAATTAAACTTCTATAACACATGGTTAAACTTTTGGATTTATTATTTTTACATTCTTAAGAATTATATTCTTCTTTATTCCTTTACCATGAATTCTACAATATTTCTGCGAATGTCACGGAAATGAAATATGAAATACTTTTCTATTCCCAATTTCTTCTGATTTACTTTTAAAATATTTAATTTCTGGTGTCATTGTCTAGGTTCACAACTGTTTTTCCATTCCTTTTGCCATTTTCTCTACAAAACACTGGAGGTGATGCGTCCTGATTTAGTCAGTGCCACTGATAACACCTCAGGCACGAAACTCGAGCAACCGCACCTGTCAAAATGTTTGCGTCGCAATAGAGGTGTTTGTGTCCGATAAAGACTTATCAGCGATGATTAAATTATGAAGAAGGACGCGATCGTCAACAGTTGCGAAAGAAGATACTGGGATCACTAGCTGATTTGAAAATGTCACAATGCCTACCACGAAGGAGATAACTATGAATAAAATATCCGTGAGATAATAGATTATAATATCTTTTGAAAATAAAAGTTAAATTGTGTATTGTTTCAATCTACATATGTCAAAACATTTGTTTTTTGTCGCTTTGCCGAATCACGATCATTCCAGTGACACTTAAGATAACATGCTCATTCGTTAAAACACTGGAACATCTGCCTTTCCACCAAATTTGATTCAAAATTTATATCTGTTTGTCACTCGCATTTTCTGCACCCTCAAAAAAAAAAAAAAGAACATTTTCCAAAGCATTTCAGACTGAGCTTTCAGACGTTGCCATACCGAGATTAGAGATACCAAGAGAAAGATTTGAAAATTTTCAGATTAGGATTACCAATACTGCAAAATAAGCACACTACCTATTTTCCTGTATTTAGATGCGCAGAGAAGAAAAATCGACGTGCAACAGCAGATCTACAAACGTTCTGTTCTGTTCAAGTTTCTTGTTTGCTAATAATTTATAATAATCGACTTCCGAAAATACTACATTAGAACCGCTATCCTCAGCGATTCAAGTTCCCTGAAATTTCGAATTTCAACTGTTTATACTTCTAATACATGCGGCCTGTAAAACCTCAGCATATCGAAAAATTAGAAAACTCGAAATTTATCTTTCTCCTCTAGATTCTAGCGTCGAAATCCCATCGTACATTGATGCAGTTATGCATAAAGCATGCAACAGAGAGAAAATGATTCGGAATGTCAATGAATTCGAATGAATGAAGTTACTAATAACTTTTAAATGCATACATTCTTTTATTTTCAAACTTCCTGAAGTAACGTGGCATTGCTACAATGTTCCCTTATCGTAATATCTTAGAAAGCATAAGGAATGAATTATCTCCATAGAATGAACGGAGGTACTTCTGTTTACATTTCGCCCCGCCCCGCCAAGCTTTTCTTTTCTCCGTCCCGCAGACAAAGATTGCTCAGGGCATCAACTGATGCCACTGCAGTGCCTTTGGCCGGGAGATCCCGGGAGCAGAGCTTGTCAGCAATTTTGTGTCGAACTCAGCGGCTGTCTGGAGAACAATTCCAGCGGACTGCTGTTCTGATCGTTAGTTTTCCGTGATTTCTTAGATCAAAACAAGGCGAATGTCGGAGCAGTACCCTAACAAACGGGTCACGAACCGCACGCGATCTTTCCTTCCTCTTCCTTTTCATATTCTAACCATTTTAATTACACAAACCGACACTCACGTGCACTACACCTACTACACATGTAGGGACACTAGTAGGGAGCTTCCCAGATGGAGCGTGTGGCGTCATATCTGTCGCCAGCACAAACGTACTATATCAGCCATGTGGACAGCGCTGGCGGAAGTGACGCCGGGCTGCACAAAGGCTTGGGAAGGAGTGCCGTGTCGTGGGTGCAGGTTTGGAAACCCCGAAGCCGGCGGAGAAGCGTCGGCGGACACTGCGGGTGACGCGCTTCCGTCAGCCTGCCCAGAGGGTATAAAAGCGGACTCCGACTTAAGAGCTTTCTTCTATTCTTCTGATTCTTCAGGTTTGAGCGCGTCGGTAGGGCGTCGTGAGGGTTGTGCGCGGCGTTGCATTGTAATGCATAGGCTACCGAGGCGGGGAATCGAAGCCGGCGTGCTACAGGTGTCGTGACGGCAGGTGCGGCATACTCGCATGTATGCTCGCGTAAGGTACTGGTGCATCACACCGGGGATGGTAATTAATTATCGGGCCAGCGGTGGTGGTAACCAGGGAAGGTTCCTCCTTGTAACGGTTAACTTTAATTGTAAATATTGTATATAGTGTTATGGTGTCGGAGTATCTTTATTCTAATAAATACTAAATATTTACAAGCCGTTCACGTCTGTAATTATTTGCCCCGGCAAAGACGCCACAAGCGGAACCACGCTGGTGGGAGATATCTGGTAGGCGAAAAACCCCGCAAGTAGACGTAGGTCGGCGCCGTATCTCGGTATCCATTGGGGGAAGATCACCGCCAACACCAGCAATAAAACATGGAACACACTTATGGGACTAACGACCTTAGTAGCTGACGCGTCTGGAATCGCAAATCAATCAGTCAGTTCTCTCCGCCCCGCTGTTTCCTGGCCAGCCCGCCCCGACTCGCTCCGCTTCGTCCCCATTGCTTTAAGGCGCTCACTTCTTTTCCCGCCTCCGTCTTATCCCATTCCATCCCGTCCCACCCTTCCTTGCCACAACCATGCCCCGCCAGCGCCTCCTAGGGATGCCGCATCGAAGTCGATATTTTCAAAATATCGATGTTTTAACAAAATTTTCAATGGATATAGCATCGATTTTTTGAAACCGAAGTTTCACTAATATCGATGTTTTGTGTTCGAAGATTTTGAGTGGTTGATATTTTATTATAGAAAATAAAAAAGTATCACAATGAAAAACTGATTTCTTTTCAGATATACGTAAATTGAACATTCTTGAGAACTAAGTGCTCGGGATGAAAAGTAATGAAAAGTCCAGTTTTCGCCAAGTTCGTTCGTCCATTTTCGATAAGTTAAGTCCATACAATTTTTTAATAATCCAATCAGATAATTACCGTTTTGTTAAATTCACTGATTTTTCACTGTTATGCCATTATATCTCTATTAAAAAACAATAAACGCGACCACTGCCAATTAAATTCCCCCCGCATGAATATTAATGGTTACTAATGCATTTTTAAAAACATGGATGGTTAAAAAAAGAGGACGAAAAGGTCTTAGAGTTGGGATCTTGGGATGTTTTATTAAATCGATGATTAAATTTTGAACATCGATGTTTACAAACATCGGTCTGTTGTGGGCGATGTCGCATCTCTAGCCCCATCCTATCCACACAGCAATATTTACATGAAATACAAGTTGCATTAAATAAAATTTTGTAATAACCATTGCTCTCATTCTAATGGCATTTCATCTTTTCAATGGTACATTTTATACGTAGCTAACGTGTAAATGAATGTTACTCACGACAGATATTTGATAGTCACTTCTCGCTATTTTTCAATTTGTAGGTAATTTTGGACCCTTGAGTCATTTTTGTCACTTTTATGCATTTCGTATCCTTTTCGTGTTTTTAATTAATGTTTAATGAATATACAATGGTACACTCAAAGTTTTTATTGTATCATGAGTTCATGACGAAATTCACTATTGTTGTGGACTCTGTTTTTCGAACCCTCAAATTTACATTGATCTTTGGTAACTTCCTCGACCTTTCAAAATCGACGGTTGGAAGATGAGATCTAAGGATTACATTTCCTCCTTAAATAAATACTTTATATTAAATATAATTTTATATAAATAAATTTTATTTAGAATTGTAAACTTCATTGAATAAGAAAACATTTTCATACAAATTTTTAAGTATTTATTAAAAAAATATGTAATTTTCTCCTTATTTTTAAGTCATTTTATGGGCCATTTTCCTCTTATTATTTAAGTCGTTTTAGATCATTTTCAAAGGATATTTAGGTCATCAGAATCCGTGCCTGGATAATAACGTTATTGATGGTTTTCGAGGTGAAAGTATCACGTCGAAGAGTAAAAGGTTCATAAAATTTTCTTCATGAAAATCAATTATCCATTAAAAGGTTTTTGCGGCACATACAGTTTGATAATACTATAAGATGATTAATATATCGAACGCAAATTATAAACAAATGAATTGTAAGAGGTTCCATTGGACTGAGAGGTGAAACGTGGCGGTACAGCTCTCCGAGGTGAGCGCTACTGGCCGTCTGGACGAGAAATCGCCACCTCGCCCTCCGTCGCCCGCGGCAAGTGCATCGTCTGGCCCAGCGCAAGACGCGGCGCCAGGGCCTGCTTAAAATGGAAATGGCATGCTGGCAGGCAGGCAGGCCCCAGCGGTGGACCGCGGGCGGCCGGGCGGGCGGAGGGCGGGCGGAGGGCGAGCGGAGGGCGATCGGAAGGGCGATAATGGCGGTCGCCGCCGGCACCGCAGCCTCGCCCCGCCCAACGCTCGCCGTCTTACGTGATAAAGGGCCCCGTCACCTTTTTCGAATCTCTTGTACAGCACCTGCAGGCGCTGGCCTTTATAAATGTCCATGGACGGGCCGGGAGCCACCCACCGGGGAGATTTTATAGTCCCGAAATTTATTGCTATAAATGCCGAGCGTTTTACGTTCCGTCCCGAGGTGGCAACGATAGCATCCGAGGATGCAGCATTCCCATCGAGGAGTATTCGGTGGACGGGCGCAAGAAGAGCGAGCCGGAGCGGCGCGGCGCGGCGGTTCGGCCCCGCTTGGCGTCGCGGAGCTCCAGTCTGTTGCTTCTTTGTCGCTCGGCAATCGAAGTGGAACGAAGCGCAGTCAGGTGGAGGATACTGCGACGTCTCCAAACTTCTTGTTTCCAGGCGAATGCCTTGAGCTCTCAGAAACTGTGCGTGAAATTAGTTCTAAACGGCTGTACGCGAATAAGAAGCGCAAAGAAATGTCCAACTTACGTAAATCCAATTAGGAAAATCCTTTAGGACGAACATTCGGGCAGACTCAGAATATGCTTCAAATTCCAACTCCATCTGACCTTTTGAAAGGGAACGTGCATTTAATTTAGAGAAGGCGAATTATTTTCCAATTGAAATATAATTTGGGAAGTTGAAAGGCAAACAAAGAAAAATAGTATATCGACAGCTCAAATATGGCCCAAAAATAACAAAACAATTCACATGATATTTTTTTATAAAAAAAAAGAAATAAAGAAACCTTTAATCGATGTGATCCCGATGCGTGTATTTATATGATCCCAGACTTTTAGGGAATGAAACCCGATACCCTAATTTTGGTTTGAAACGTATGATCAAAGTAATAAAAAGAAACGAAATGTTTGATCACTGTACCGAGAAACATTTGGGGGATTAAGATGGTAAATCAATATCGCGAGTTAAAAAAACGAAACGTATTTTTATTTAATCAAGTGTAACCCAATTGGATTCCATTCTCCGAACTCGGTTTGTGTGGCCCTTCCCAGATTGAAAGGGAGAGGGCCAGTCCCCTAAAGATCAAAACCCATTGACAACTTGGCCAACCCAACATCCGCCATCTGCACCACCTGCGCGGCAACAACACGGTCAAAACAGCCTCAGGCCATTCAAGGGGAACCGCGAGGGGAAGAAACGGGACACAATGGATGCACAGCGTGCACACAAGCACCTGGGACCGCTTTGTCCTTTTTTGCATTTCTTTCGTACTTAACGGAAAGAGGGAGTTTGTGGAGCGCAGAAGAAAAGGAACGGCGGACGAGACGAGAGAAATGAATGGAGAACGAGAAGAAAAATACTATGGGTATTACTTAAACGTCTTGGATTTTTTCACGAGGAATTGGTCAATAACTAATAGTTTAGTCTGCGAACGGTTCTGAAGTTGTTATTGACCAACTCCTCGAATAATTAATTACTCGTTGGTCGAGAATTTAATATTATTTTAATTGTTCAGTTAACGGTGTCAAGAAGTACACTTCACACGCCGTGGCTATTTTTAAAAGATAGTACCACGCAATCTTAAATTTTCTAAAACTATATTTGTTGCCTGTCTGAAATAGAAACCATGCAATGAAGATTCTCAATCTGCACATGTTTGAATAAATGCAATATTCAAGAAATTTTACCTTTAACAATTCCTTTGTATACATTTACTTAACGCATTAGGATATGTGCCCGGAAACGTATGAAAATTACCGGCTCAACAAGTCCCAGATTCTTTTTGGACTGGAAACTCTTACAATACAGAATGCCTGTTTTTCTTATACAATGGAAAAACGAGTTCCCGGTTTTGACCTTGAGTATCGATAATAGATATCGAAGAAGTATAAGCTGAGCTAGGAAAGCCGATTTAAAAAAAAAAGCTATTGTCAAGAGTATCCTGAAACTTAAAAACAACAACAACAACAAAGAAGCGCTGACAACACACCTGTTGGGAGTATTTTGTCAATGAAGTAAGACTGACGGGTAAGTGGAAACATTGTAAGCTGGCAGGAATTTTTAGAAGCAACCGTGAAGAAAAACAAGACTAATGAACTAATTCAGTAGATACGGAATATAACGTAATTACCGAGATTTTTAACATTAGTGTCTTCTTTTTACATTTTTCTTCTTTTAAAAAACAGCGAGCCAGCAGGTACAAGCTCTAGTTCTGCCTCCGGTTCCCGAGATAAGCCTGCGCAGCGATAGCGGGCGACCGGCGCGCGCTCTGGTGTCGGCGCGGCGTGGCGTCTCGGCGGCCATGTTGACGCCCGTCGGCTGGCGGGCGACGCCACGCTGTCTCGACGTGATTTGTGGGCCCGCGCGCCGCCGCCACCGCCGCCGCCCTGCCTGCGCCGCTCTGCCGCCGCCGCAGTAAAGAACAATTTACAGCGAGCCGTGAGCGCCGTGTCTCTGGTACGACCCCGCCGCATAGCTCCTCTCGAAGACACGCCGCCACCACCACAACGATCACTCCGGACAAGTGTAAATCGATAAATCGATCCACCTGTGGGGATGACCTGCGTGGGACCGGTTGGGTGTGGTTGGATTGCACTAGCGCGCATGGACAGAAAAAGGTTGTATCTAACGTATCGGGCGATCAGAGACGCGTCAGGAGATTCCATGAGAGAGTTTCATTGAGCATGAAAAAGTCTTGCAGAGCATGTACTTGTTATGAGATGCCTTACCATGAAGTACAACAAAAAGTTGTAAAAAACGTATTCCATTAAATTCGGAGAGCACACGAGAACGCTACAATTAGAACCAGCTAATTATTTAACATAAGCGACAATACTTATATCATTTTATTTGGAATGCGTTGAAACAAAGGGTTTACTCCTGAATAATGAAAAATTAATCAAAAAATTAATTAAAAATAGTAAAAATTTATTAATAAAAACTCTTTAAAGGCAATAGCAATAAAACATGCACAAAGTGAAAAAAAAGTCAAATTTTACGATTCATTGGTTCACATTTTATTTATATATTATGTCGTGGAGAGGCAATTCAGAAAATCGTGCGCTAATATCTGTGGAGATCTCTTACTCAGGAACACAAATCGTGGAGATAAATTATCGCTAATTTTTCCTACTCGACGAACCAAAATTCCGAATCATGGAGAGGAAATCGAGAGGCGAGGAAAACATCGCCATCGTGCAAGCAGCACTCATTTTTTGGATTCTAGAGAGAAAAAAATCATTCACGACTTGGCGCGTGCGCTGATTAAGGCCTTGCAGAGCTCTTGTAAATCAAGTGAAGCGCCGATCAACCTCTGCTCCCGGCAGCATCCTCGACACCCCTTGTGCACAGCTAGCTTCCGCTGTTTCCTCCCTCAGCTTTCGCACTGCAAACACCTCCGCCTCCGCCTGAACAGACACCATCTACATCACAGCCGATACCTCCGCCTTCATTTTAGCCTTCACCTCCACAGCAGCCTTTGCCTCTCTCTCCACTACCATTACTTGCGTCACCGGCACTTTCGCCGTTTTTGCCTTCCATGTTCTCCTCTGTCGTCACCTTGTCTTCGGTAACTTGCTGCACCCTCCACATTTGCCTCCCCTTCTCCTCCACGTTCACTGCCTCTTCCGTCATCTTCTGTCCTCTAACGCTCTATCCCCGCCATGTCAACCATGTCAACCCAACCTTTTCTGTCCATGCCAACCATCTTCAACTTTAACCCTTTCCGCAAACGCAGAACCATCCCACGCCAACCATCTCCGGTGAATCTAACCATCTCTAGCCACTCCAACCATCTTCGCCAACGCAAACCATCTCCGTCAACCCCTACCGTCTCCGCCAACCCCTACCATCTCCGCCAACCCTCACATTCACCACCATTGCCAACCACTCCCCCAACGTTAACCACCTGCGCCAACGCCAACCATCTCCATCTAGTCAAGCATCTATGCCAACCCCAAGCATCTCACCAACTCCAACCATCTTCGCCAACGCCAGCCATCTCCTCCAACATGAACCATCTCTATCAACGTCAAGCATCTCCCCCAACGCAAACCATCTCCACTCCTCATCTGCACTCCTCCGCAATGACCACTACCACCGCCGCCGCCGCCGCCGCCACGGTCCAGTGGCCCCCGAGTCCTTCCCACCTCCGCCTGTCGGTGCGCGCGGAGCGCTGGCGCGGCGCCAGCAGATGAGCGATAAGTTAATGTTTCTCACGTTTCGGTCTGAATATTTGTTCGTGCGCTCGTGGAATTGCTCTTCGTGACGGTTCGCGGAACGGGTCGCGCCGCGCCGCGCCGCGCCGGTTCATTTCTTGCGCCGGTTCCTTGGGAAGCCACGTGGAACAAGCGTTGTGGCCGCTGCGCCCACGAGGCGGCCTTTTGTCTTTTCTTGTCTTCTTGCTGCCACGCCTGGGGTACCTCAAGGACTCGCGGGAAGAACCAAATATTTTGGACGCCTGTGGACACGGCTGGTTTTGGGTATCGCAGTTTTTTTTAAACTGTTTGACTTGATTTCTTTTGTGGTATCGATTGGCGCTTTAAGAAAATATGAAGAAATTGGCGACGTGTACCGGTAATGGTTCCAGTGTAGTAATATCTTAACGGAATAAAAAAAACATGAAGGTGAAATCTACCAACGTTACTTCACCTGGGAATAAATGTTCACTGAAAGTGAATTGGAAATATGTGGTATATTTCAATCAATATGTTGGTTTAAATTAATCGATTAAGAACGTTGGTTATTACGATTACGAGCTGATCTTTAATTGGTTTTGAGGTGTAACTGTTATTTTCGTTATTTCCGGAAATTGAAAATTGAAGCCTTTCTATAGGTTTCCTCTGTAGACGTCGAAGATCAAAAGTTCACACAATGAAGTTGAGATTCGTAGGATGTTTATATAAATAATCGTTTAATTCAATTTAAGAAATAATTTGAAGAAACAGGAGTAGGAACAATTGAAGGTTAGTTACAAAGAACTTAAAGCAATTATGCATCAAAGGCAATTTTTTCATAAAAACAAGTTGGGAAATTTGTGTTCTCTTACAGTTTTAAATCTTGAAGAAATTGCGTTTCTTTAACTGAATATTGCTGGAAAGAGATAACTTAATGATGAATGTATCTGCTATGTGTCATTGTATTTGGAAGAAAACTTTAGTTACTCTGTGAGAATTATCCTTTAGGTATTCCATGTAACAACAAATGAACACAACAGTATATTGTAACGCTTGCAAGGTATCAGTGATTTGGTAGAAATGTGGCAAACTTCGTTAGCCTTTTCAGCACGAGAGTTCTTCGGTTGTGAAATGAATTAATACATACATGGCGAGATCTCGTAAGCGTGTTTGCTATTCTGAACAATGTTGTATTACGTAAATATATTTCAAGAGAAGGGACCCGGTACATTTTTGAGAGCTTCACAACGAAAAAATACATTTACAAGTTCATATCATGGGCTTAAATAAATATTTCATTCAGACATCCTCACGTCTTGAATTATCTGTTGAGTGAAGCAACTGATACTGTAATTAAATTCCGCTTCCATTTCAAAGCAATTACAAGTGAACCAGGTGGGAGAGAAATTAACGGTCTCGTATGACGGAACCCTCCCGCGCACATTACGATTGTTTGAGCCAAGTTCCGAGCGGAGTATTGCCGTCGAGCGCACATCGCTTCGGTTGAACAAATTTGCACTGCGTGGGGCAAACGCCGTCGGGAGCCCTTTGTGCTCAGACTTGTTAAACTGTCGCCTCAGGGTCCGCTCCATTGCACGGCGCCGCCCCCACCGCCTTCCACCCCGCCCCTGCCCTCGCCATCGCCATCGCCTTTGCCTTAGAGCTATAGCTACTTGTTGAATACCACCCAGCACTCCGCTGAGGTTCTCAACCTCCGCAAGCCCGATTAAAGAGACATGTGTTAGATTGCCGCCGACCATCCTGACCCCAGGGCATCCCGCTCAGAGGCACTGCAGTGACAACCGTTGATGCCCTGAGGCCCCTTTACCGGTATATGTGACTGGACTCCACATTATCACGTAGTATTTCGCGAAACCGCGATCGTATTTGTTGAGCTATTGAGCAATTTAATCGTGTCGGTTGAGCGATTTAATGTTTGCTACTGCAAATCCTAGTTATTTCATGCTGACAAGAAACTTATGTAACCTATAATAGGATAGAATTAAAACATATAAATAAAACGTACAAATTAAACTTCGAAATAGTATGAAAACAATGACAGAGATATCAAATTTCCAACACGAACACTAACATTTTAGACAGAATTAAAAATAACAATTATTTTACATGACACTAAATTAATTATTTATTAGTTTTCAAAATTTCTTTAATTCTTCTAATAGGCACCTAACTCCCATCCCGTCGTCTCTTCTCACATACCACTTCCCCTTCTTCCTTACCCAAACCTCGATCGTTCCTGATTCCAAATATTGACTACTGATATTCTCCCAACACACGCCCAATATGTTCATAATGTACGTCAAAGTTAACAATGACTCTGAGGATGGACCAAATAAAATAACTGTTTCGTGGTTAATAATTTGAATATATGAATATTGAAAAATTGAATAAGTTTGCTTGTACTTACCGTGACCACAATCTCTCTTTTCATTCTACGTAACTACGTACATTTAAAAGAATGTTAAATCAATAAATAGGCTATGGTATCTGACAAAAAGTTGCAAATAGGTATACTTATAGTCACGGAAAATGAGACCAACCATGGGCCTGGAAACGGCGGGAAATAAACAACTTTACACTGTTCTGTTTGAATTTTTTTTATCAATAGTAGCTCCAATAATATAAAAATTATTACATTAACTGTCAATAATTGGACAAAATACAAATTTGAAATAGTTTTTAAATTTACGTCAGATTAAAAAATATATTAGTTTACATTTTAGAATGTGAAATAATCAGTCCAAATAGTTATACATTTTTACGAGTAAGTGACTTCGGATTTGAATTTGAAAGTGAATGAAAAAGAAAATAACCACTGGACAAAAAAGTATTGTAGAGTAATGATTTAAATTATTATAATTCCACTGCAATAGTGAAATTTTGAAAATATATTCTCCTTTATGAACTAAACTACCGACAAACACATCACCTCTTAAGCATAGTTGATGGGCGCGGTTATTAGACATGATGCAAGAGAAATGTTCACAAGTGTAAACGCGTATCGCCTTCCAGAGTGAGGCCAGCCCTTTCCTCGCTTGTTGAACAGCATGTCCCTGCAGATGCACCCGACCCTTACCCGCTCCCGCTCCCGCCTCATCTCCCATTATCACTCTCCATCATGGCCGATCTAATTGAGCCTGCCACGGAGCCCGCAACCAAACTTTAATAAATTACTTGTGGAGGTCATGGTTCTTTTCATTGGAGCAGTCGTTCTGCCTCTTAATTCTCACCCCGACGCGTCGGCCCTCCTCGCCGCCGCCCTGCGCCCCGACCTCTCTGTTCCCTCCCGCTGCCCCCCCCCCCGCCCCCGCCGGCGTGGCCGCTTGGCCGCCCGCAATGGCTGCGAGAGATTTAGTGGGGAAGGTGTCAGGTCCCTGGGGCGAAGGTAACGAACGAACGAAGGTTAGGAGGCGGCGGCGGCGGCGGCGGCGGCTGCGGCGCCGAGCGGTCCAGGAGCAACAAAACACCTCCGATCCTCTTCTTCTCCGTCCTCGTCATTCTCCCTCCCTCGCTCCGTCCTCCTCAGTCTTCTTATTGCAGGACGCTACGGGTCACGCTGCCACGCCGAAGCCTAGCCATTCTTGACCTTATCGAACAACGGCTTTTCTCGTGGGGGGACGCCAGCAGGTTTCCAGGACGGCCATTCCGACGAAGGTGTGAACCCCCTGCCAGAAACGAGCTGTCCATAAACTTCAAAAGATTTCCTTACAAATTATATTTCTGTGGGGGGCGCGGGGGAGGGGGGCTGGGGAGCCGGCTGGAATTTTTCGTCTCCTCCCCCGCTCCCTCGCCGGCAGGCAGGCAGTCGGCCGTGCCGGGCAGAGCCGGGCCGCCGGCGGGCGGGCAGGCCAGGAGAATAGGCTCGTGATCTCCCTTTTCTTGCCGAGCCGGGCCGGGCCCTTCGCGCCCGCTGCCCTTTTCTACCTTTATTTCCTTTCCAGTCGGACGGACGGACGGCAGCGCTGCGCGACGCCGCGCCGGGGACGGCTTTTAATAATAAATAGAAGCGGGCGCGGAGGGGTAACGACGTGGCCGGCCCATGCCACCGCTCCCCAACGCAGGCGGGGGCAGGGATGGTAATTGTGGCGGACAGCGAGGGTGGCGGAGGCGGTGATGGTGGTGGAGGAGGCAAGGATGTGACGCCGGTATCACTCATGGAGTCGGCAGAGGGACTTAGTTATCATTCCTGATGATGGATGCGAAAGTGGGGGCTAAGACGACGACTCAGACGTGGTGCGATGGTATTGGTGTCGTTGGAAAAATTGGTGTTGTTGGTGTCAGTATTGGGGTGGCCGTGTGGTGGTGCTGGTAGTGACGCGGACGGTGATAATAGCAACGGGGATGACGGTGGCGTTGGTCGTATGTCTTTGATAGTATGGCGTTGGTAGTATGGGGTATGTAGTATGGCGTTCATGGTGGTGGAAGTCGTGGCTATGAGGTCGCTAGTGACGGAAGTACTTCGGTGGAAGGTTGGAACGTGTTGTGATATGGCAGCGGGGGTGGCGGACGCGAGGATGTAGGAAGCGACCTTGGCGGGGGGTTCGTATTGGTGGGGATGGTGATGGTGAAGACGATGGAGATGATGACTACGATGGCGATGGCGATAGCGGGAAGGGGCGAAGTGTTACAGAGATGGCAGCGAGGGCCACGGCGGCTCGGATGACGAAGCGACGTAACCGGAGGGTTGCTTTTGTCAGCGGTGGTTGCGGGGCGTCGGCGGGGGTGGCAGCGCCGGAGTCCGACAGGGTCGGAACGAGGCGGGCGGCGCGGCTCCCACAAGCCATTGTGCCACTTGCGGGGCGGCATCGAGAGGCGCAGCGGCCCATTACGCGGGGGGAGGGGGCCAATGAGCGCCAATTCAAGCGGACAAAGGCGGAAATTAAATATCCAAAGCGAGCGACCGCTGTAATAAGGATATGGGGGCGGCGGCGAGGCCCCGCTTCGCTCCGCCCCGCTCCGCTCCGCGCCGCGCCGCGCCGGGACAAGTGTTCGGGAACACTTCGCCGCCTCCTCGATTGAGAAGCTGACCTGGCGGCGACAGCTGGGAGGTGGTTTTTTTTTTCTGTGGCATTCAGGAGCGCGATTCACGAACAACGGCGTTACATGACAGAACACGTAATGGTTGATTGATAAAAGCGTTATTTGTAAACACCCATACATGCTAATCGATCTTCAACACAATATTATTATAGTTTTATTGAAATATATACACTTGTGTATGTATTTAAAAAATTAAAGAATAGATACGTTAACATTTACTTGATTGATAGCACTTCCTTACGTCAACATTTAGCAGTTACGGTGGTATAACGGTTAGCCGACTGTTATACAACAGATTGTGGGTTCAAATCCGATCAAAGGTGTGTATCTTCTGTACGCCTTCCTTTCAAAGGGAAGTAAAGCCGGCTGTCCTATGTTGTAGATTCATTGCATTTAAAAGATCCTGAAGCCTAAAAGATGCTTCTCAGCTTAATTGTAATCGCTTGTTTAGTCGCCCAAGTGATACCTTCTTTTGCTGCTACGGGATGAAAGTAGCGTAGAGGAATTTACGTAGCCAGACTGAAGAGCAAGCCAGATGGCCTGTAAAATAAGACATAACTGAATTGGATTGCTACAATGAAGAAGTTGTAGTTCTTTCATTGCAATTGGAAAATATTCCACCCTAAATTTGTTTATAGGGACATTTTAGAGCCTTTCGTCGATATTAGAATCATAGTTGCTGTGAAATTTATTCTTAGATCTCGTTAGTATTTGTTGAGCAGTGACAGGCAACATATCAATTTCTAGTCGCTTTTGAATCGAAACTCGGCTTAGGTGGACTGCTAAAAAATGTGCTGCCAGAATGTAAACACTAATAATAGTTTTTTTTGAGTGTGTTTTGTATCGGGCAATGCGCATCATAACCCATAAACAAGTGAAACATTTCTTTCATTCTTCTTAGAAAGCCAGTTTGGTTCCAGTTTTGTGACTGTTTTGCATTTGGAAAACATATAGAAACTTCATTATTCACAAAACAGGAATTATTGATGCAATATTTGTGTACACAATGTGGACAGTTATAGACTCCTGGTACGTAACTCAATAAATATGGAATAGTCGTTTTTTATTGCGGTATATTTATTCGTATATTATTAACAGAATGTTGAAGATCAATGACATTCTTTAAATTTAATATATAATAATACTTATTAAAATGTAATAATAATTAATGTATTATTTAATTATTGATAGTGATTATTATTATTATTATTATTATTATTATTATTATTATTATTCCAGTTTAATTTTGACATAACCATTTTAGAAGCTATTCATATCACTTATTATTGTAGTGGGAGTTTAAGAATATTTTTCTAAGACACTGTATTGAATTTCTGGTTTGCAACATGATGGTTACTGTATTTCATTAAAGCGAAACAGCCTTCACATCACTTTAGCGTTTCTCTTGTAACATGTTCAGCTACTTGGCATTGTGAAGCTTTCGGAAGTAATAATGTTACGAAAAGGACTCAGCGAGTGCGACTAATATCACCAACACGATGACTCTGGCTAACTCGGCATAGCCGTGACAATGGAAATTACAATTTGCAACTCTGAGTGCCACTGTCCCAGCGATTTAATTGTGTAACATCACCGGAACGTGCCAGTCTTCAAAAAGTGTCAGTCTTCCTTTACAATCTCGAAAATTGAATTGATTTAACTGTGACACTATTTGCAACTTTTCTAAAAACTGGTAGGAACCAGTTTTCAATTCTGTTTTATTGCTGTTTTATTGCCTCGAGTTTACATTATAAATGAAGAGGTCTGGTAAGTTTTGACTGTGTCATTATAGTGAATGACAAAACGTGTTGTGTTTGAGTAATTGTCTCATATGTGTCACACCATTCTCTCATACAAACGCACTGGCTTTAGGTGGCTCAGTGCATCGCTTGATGTCACTGCAGTACCTCTGACCTGGAGGTCCAATGGTTTGAGTCCCGACGGTGGTAGGATGACGCGCCAGGAAACATTAAACGAACGTATGATGTACATTGGACCGCGAGTGCAGCGGAGGTGACAGTGAAAGCGAGGCGCGGGCGAGATCCGTGAGAGGCGGTGCTGGCAAGCGGGAGTGGGGGGCGTCGGATTGATTTGTGATTCGGCCGCGTCAACTGCCAAGGTCACTAGTCCCGTAAGTGAAGTGCATGCTTTTTCCTCGGGAAGTGGCGGCGAGCTTCACCGCCTAGCAGGGTTTTCCGCTCGATTGATTAATGATTCCAGGCGCTTCAACTGCCAATATCACGAGTCCCGTAAGAGTCGTGCATGCTTTTTCCTCGGGAAGTGGTGGCGATCTTCACCGCCTAGCAGGGTTTTCCGCTCGATTGATTAGTGATTCCAGGCGCTTCAACTGCCAATATCACGAGTCCCGTAAGTGTAGTGCCTGTTTTTTCGTCGGGAAGTGGTGGCGATCTTCACCGTCTAGCGGTGTTTTCCGCTGCATTGATTAGTGATTCCAGGTGCATCAACTAAGCAAGGTGAATAGTCCCGTAAGTGTAGTGCATGTTTTTCGTCAGGGGGTGGCGGCGATCTTTCCAGGCTAGTGGGTTTTTCCGCACCCACCTATCTCCTACAAACGGGGCACCGGCCCAGAAGGCTGTGGTAGAGTAGTGGATGTACGTGTAAGTACAGGTTGAGGATAGGACAAGGAAGAGGAAGGAACGACTGCGCACACGGTCGTCGGCCGTTTGTTAGGGTACTGCTCCGGCATTGTCTTGTTATTGATCGGGGAAACCACGTAAAACTACCGATCAGAGCAGTCGGCTGTAGAATTCTCTACTCCAGACAGCGGCTGAATTCGACCTAGCTACGTAGCTAGTGTCGAAAATCCTACCACCGTCGGGACTCGAACCCTAGGACCTCCCGGTCAGAGGCACTGCGGTAACACCAGTCGATGACTTCTGGGTTGTCCGGGAACTCGAGTCGCGGAAACCTACGTGAACATCAGTCGCAGCTCTGAGCCACCTCTCCCTGTCCACATGAACGCGTGATGAACATTTGTCCGTAGTGAGTGAGTGGGCGACGGAGGTGTTAGTGGAAGCGAGGCGCGAGATCTCCGGGAGGAAGGGGGGGAGTACGAGGAGGGGAGGAGGGCGACACAGAGCCGCGGTGCGCGTTGGCTGACAAATGTCGCCTGGCTCCAACACCGCTCGGGCGCCGTAAAGTTTGTAAATACCTCGCGGCGGCTGGAGATGTGATGAATGTCGCTGTCGTGTATTCAGCCGCCACTTTTTTGGCCGGCGCCTCGCTTGGAAATAAGTTTTTAGAATGCGCCCTTATCACAACAAAGCCGTTCGTCATATTATATTTTTGAAGGGGCGATTTATGACGCGTGAGCCAGTTTCACACCCACGCTCTGCGGGAAGGCGGGCGGGCGAGCACCTGCTGTGGGCGACAGGAATGTCTTTCTCTCTCTCTCTCTCTCTCTCTCTCTTCTCCTTCTTGCTTTGCACACCACCATTTTTTTTATTCATATCGTTTTTCTATATTTCCGCTTATTCTCGCGATTATTTGACATTTCCTCGCTCGAGTATATGCCTTTTCTACTTCCTCTCTTCAAACTCTTCTTTACTTGCTTCATTGTCTCGCCATCAGTCTTTTTCTCCCATCGCATCATTCTCTTCTTCTATCTCTTTCTTCCTTCTTAAAATTCGCATTTCTAGAGGAATACATGTTTCTTCCACTCTTCTCAAATTTCGTGCTGTTATTGGTCACCCTTCTTACGTTTCCTCTTCCATCATTTCGTCTCTTGCCCTCTTATCCTTTATACTCTTTCTGTTTATATCTCACCCTTTTCTTCCATTATCTCTCTCTCTCTCTCTCTCTCTCTCTCTCTTAAGTCTCTGTTTTATTCCTCTTATTCCTCTGGGTGCTTTTCATTCCCTCTCCCTTTATGAGCGATACCATATAGACGTATGTTTTCAGCCCGTCCTTTCACCTACAAATCTCAATTCTGACAACCTCAATGCACGTTTCAATGTAACTTAATTTTCTGATATGGATCTCCCAAACGTCCAAGTGATGCAGAGGACGTTTCTCGGTAGAACAGAAGAGATATATGCGTCGACATTTCATGCTTCGCATCGTGTGAAATGCTAAATGTGACACATTGGACACCAGAGCCCATAAATGTGAAAAACGTATTACGGTGTTGTTTTCTATTTGGAGTGTAAGCATTAAATTCGATTTACTCCTTCTTGTGAGCGAACAACTACACTATTTTTGTTGTTAAATGGATGCATCACAGATGTAATTCCGGTACATTTTTCTTTGAAGTTTGTAAAAGCACTGAACTCTTCGGAATTTTTGAAGTTATTATTTTTTTAAACTTACTCTTCGAAGGCGTTTACCCTTTAGCTTTTAATAAGCCTACCACATTACAAGTAAAAGAGATGTAAATTCCTAGCAAAGTTTTTACGTAATTGCAGAGGGTGTTCTCCATGTCTTTCCCTTGCATCAAGAACTGAGAAGTTGGAATGAAGGTAGGGGAGATATCAAGACTTTGCTAAGGAAACATTTATTTGCTTAGACGTCCAAAATTAAATTTTAGAATGGGGAGACTTGTTTCCACAGGGACCTCGAAGCAATCAGTAGGAAGTCGCGCTCCCCTCCTCCGCTCTTTCCTCGTCGTTTGCAAGTCGGTCTCCCTCCTACGACCTCAGGAAATGCTCGCAACGCGTGAAATGCGAAAGAAATGAAAAACGGAAAGCTGGGGAGTGCTTGACTGATAAAGATTAAATAGACACGGTTTTTCATTAAAGTGAAATTCGAAAACATAATAGCAATCTTCCATTACGTCAAAGGTCGGCGCAGAATATTAGATTTTTGAAAATAGGCTAACTTGAAACGTTTGTTCCTGAAGCATTATTTTGAAAAATTATTTAGTGCATACATTCTATAATTATAAAGCACATTATACCAAATAACTAATTTATTTTGTCTTTATTTGTATTTGCGCTATTTGGAAACAAAGACATCCAAATTATGTTTAAATTAATTCATACATTTCATGCATAAAATTGGATTGGATATGGATTAAAAATTCTGTCATAAACTTCAGACTAAAGTACGTAGAATTAAATAAAAATGAAAATATTTGTTATGGAATTAACAGCTGCGGATGTCCCATTCAAGCTAATATGTTTCCCTTTTACTAAGTACCCACCCTAAATATTTTAAGCATGAAATGGGAAACCTTATCTACCCTCAACGTATTCCTAGCAAGGTTCATTTTCCTTTGGCGACAATCTTAGTGGCAGTACTCGTTCCCGTATGACAATCTTCAAGGCCTTAATAGTATACTCTTTTGACCTTTCTATAAACAGTTTAAGTACGATCAACATATTATTTTTAACATGCCGTGCGCGAAATGTGGTTTCTAGTGCTTGTTTTCTGTGTGAGAAACGGCTATTTTTTTCGCAGAGTGCGAAACACCGCGAAGCATGTGCGAAACAACTGAAACGATTCGCAATTGTCTATCGTATTGACGTCTTTGTTTATTATGTGCAAACTGTTACGACACTGACTGAAATCCAATTACTTTTGACGAAGCAAGGCATTTCTAGTTATTTGGTATATAATTTCCTTGACTCATTGCGTTTCGTTCCCGGGATGTTAAAATAGTAGTTGATGCAATTAGTTTATACTGTTAAGATTTATTGAATGAGAACATGTTTTGAAAACGAGCGACTTTAGGAGCGAGTTTTCAAATTTGTACGAATGTAATAAAGCAACGTTATAAACGAGTTGCATACTATATTTTTTTGTATAACAGCATTATACATTTATAAGAGAATCAAACTTAATTTTGCGAAACAACTTCCCTGTGACGACTCGGGTATTTGACATCGTGCGAGTAAACGGTGGTCGGCTGTTCCGTTTAGCTCTACCTTCCCCCGATTCTCTCGCAACAATAGGCTGAATGTGTGATAACACAATCATTCGTGACATAAAATCTAATACGTCATCATTTGTGCCGTAAAATCCAAGATTATGAACGATTTCTTGCAACAGAAAAGGTTCTTTTATAATACTGGAATACAAAAATATTATACGCAACACGAGCGCGAAGTGATTTCCGCACTCGTCTTTTTGTCTTTCGAGTGTAGCTCGGACGACAAACACGACTCGTGCGTGAATCACCTGTTTCGAGCCCTCGATACGTAAACTACTATTTATTTCATTCCCCGAGGGATTAAGAAAATGGCTAAAAAAGTTACCTTTAATAGCTCTCATATATATCAGTTAGTATATACGTTTAAATTCTCTCCCGACTAGGATGGCTTAGTGCAACATCTGTTGTTCCGTAGCGTCTGTGACATGCAGGTCCTAGGATTCGAACCCCGACTGTGAGGGATTTTTTACGCTAGCTAAATAGCTAAGTCGATTTCAACCGTTGACTTGTCTGGAGGAGAATTCCAGCGGCCTGCTGCTATGATCGGTAGTTTTCCGTGATTCCTCCGATCAATTTGAAGCGAATGCTGGAGCAGTAACGTAAAAAAACGGGTCGCAGACCGCACGCGATCTTCCCTTCCTCAACCTGCCCCTTCCTCTCTCTTTACACACACACACAACCACGTTTATGCACACATGTTGGAAGACCATGTAGGTGCACACATGGGGGAGCTTATCGGGCAAGGGTGGTGACCCGCCGAGGAGATACCTAGAGGGAGAAAGTCCACAAGTTATCGTATAGGTCTGCATCCGATCTCACGTTCCAATAGGAGCTTACTATAACATGCACCACCCTCAAATGGACAA
The DNA here is from genome assembly GCA_038098605.1 of Gryllus longicercus. Taxonomy (NCBI): domain Eukaryota; kingdom Metazoa; phylum Arthropoda; class Insecta; order Orthoptera; family Gryllidae; genus Gryllus; species Gryllus longicercus. Next base: position 26,967 of record JAZDUA010001513.1, read on the forward strand.
ATGACCAAAGTAGTTGACCCTGCAACACAAATTCCTTTAAATGCACCTTAAGGAATTTTGCTTTCAAGCCCCCAGGTTGCACTTTTCCGCCACGTTACATCGGTCGGTGATGGATAAACAGAACGTACTGTGCGATGGTTATGAATTAACAGAGGGGTTGTCGGGGATTATCTTCCCTCTAGCGCTTTGAAGGTCCCCTTCTGGAAAAGTATTAATTTGTCCCTGCAAGGAACCCAATTATCGTAATCCATTTTAGGTACCTCACTAATGACTTCCACTCTTTGAAATGCTCAAATCAAGGAAAGTAAAAAGTGGAAATTGACAAAGGAAACTTCGGTTGGTAAATATGCGAATGTTTATTGGCCCGTTTGCTTGGTCGGAGGGTCTGCGTTCAAGGTAATATGTTGTAACAGCCAGATTTTGCATGTAGAAGTACTCAGAGGCCACTTATAGGAGCAGGCACAAGCCTCATGTATGTCCATTTATTCATCATATATCAGTCATTAAAGCGCTGGTTTCCGCTTGTCATTTCTGGTAGTTCACTACAATTGTAACATTGGACAATTCGCACCCTGATTCAGCGTGTGTACAAATGCCTGGTAATTTGTTCACATCCTTTTGGCCCACGAACTCAGCTGTTTTCGACTCACTACCCTTGGATTTATTTAGAGCTGCATTTGAAGTAAATCAGATCTTGTCAGTTTCATCCAATCGGGAGCATGAACGTTGCAATAGTGATGTCACTGTAGTGACATATAAGCTCCCGATTGGATGAAACCATCAACAACTAATTTACTTCATCCGCAGCTCTAAATAAATCCTACTATAGTGGTGTGAGGATCGGGCGGGCTTATTGGCATATCTGCGTTCAAGGTGAAAGAATCTACATGTTGTGGCAGCCAGAGTCCACATGTACTAGGTAAGGATTTTATTCATTGTATTCACTGTCAGTAAAAAAATGAAAACACTGGTTTCCTCTATTCACCTCTAATAGATCACTATTATTGCTGCATTTTGGGACGTCCCCTGGAGAAAAATTCCATTTCGCACCCTGACTGACCGAGTATTCAAATGCCCGGCAATTTGTTCCCATTCCTCCGGGCCACAAATCTCCGCCGTTTTCGGGTCACTGTTGGAGTGAGGCGCGGGCTGGCAATCGGCGCGGGCAGTAAAGCGACAAATGGCGCCCACTCTTCTGCGAAATCCTAAGTGAGATGGACGGACAGATTGCCGGAACGGGCGTGTTAATGACGCGACCGCCGCCGCCGCCGCGGCTGGCACGCGCGCCGCTCGCCGCGTGGGCGGCAGGGGAAGAAGCTTCTACGCCTTCGCCGCCTCCGGCGTTCTCTTCGCTGGAAGCGCTGTGGAGGCTTCGTTCAATCCTTTGGATCCGCTGCGGAGGCCTCGTTCAATCCTTTGGAAGCGCTGCGGAGGCCTCGTTCAATCCTTTGGAAGCGCTGCGGAGGCCTCGTTCAATCCTTTGGAAGCGCTGCGGAGGCCTCGTTCAATTCTTTGGATGCGCTGCGGAGGCCTCGTTCAATCCTTTGGAAGCGCTGCGGAGGCCTCGTTCAATCCTTTGGAGCGGCGGCTCCCGACGAGGCGGCCACGCTTTGCTCCACGCAACGGGAAGTTGAGCGCTTGAATGACGACGAACAGGAATTTGGTATTTTGTGTAATTTCGTTTATACGTTTTGTTCCAAATATCTGAAGAAATATTTATTTGGCGCTGTAACTTTAAGGTCTTGTGGGATAAGAAACAAACGTTTGTTGCTTTCTTTTTTTTTACTTTTTTAAAAAAAATACTACATCCCACCCCGCCAATTGCCTTTGCGAGGGAAAGGGATGTTAAAGTGTAGAGGGCTTGAATGACCAAGAATAGGAATTGTGCCAATTCGCATGTACGTTTTAGTCCACATAACTGAAGAAATTTGTTGTTTTTTTAAAAAAAATATTTATTTAATTTTTTGTTATTTAAGGTTGCATCATCATCTAGGTCATTAGCGACCACTATTGCATTTGACGGTATGGTAACTCTGAAGATGACATGATGTGGTGATGATAGAGGGTGAAAGGACAAACACAAATACAACCATGCCGGAGGCTGGACTCGAATCCGCGATCCTTCGGTCCGATATCTTAGACTCAATAACTGCCCTAACGATTTCGGCCGGCAAATGTACCTTTAAGGGCTTGTGGGGTAAAAACAAATCTTTTCATACTTTGTTTTAATTATCCCCTCGCCAATGGGCTAGGCGAGGGAAAAAGGAAGTAAAAGTGCCGTGTGCTTGAATAACAAAGAATATTCTCACTTTATAGCATGCAACACCAACTGCAAACCTGCAACGGCGGAAACTGTTGTATCAAATAATTTCACCTTATACAATCATCCAGTCGGTGCCACCTCGAATTTGATGTGAGGGTTCTGCGAATGCATGATGCAGGTTACATTTCACGTCGACAGCGGCTCGGCAAGAAGCGGAAGTCGGAGCAAGAAACGCCCTTGCGTTTCCGCCCCAAAAGAGGGCATCGCTCAACCAGCACTCGCCATTTGGGGGCGGAGATCTGGCGGTGCAGGTGGAGGCAGGAGCGTGCACGGCGACTGCAGGTGAAAAGGCAAAAGGGACACCGATGATTGTTTGATTTTATTTTATTCATTTTTGTCAATGAACTGTTATAACTGAACGTGACGTATGGGGGAGTAGTGCTATCTGTGCACGTTTTTTTTGAGCTCCAGAACAGCTTTCCCACATTTTAACTATAAACAGGTGAAAGATGAATAAAAGTTTAAAAAATAAATAATAAACAAAAATTAAAAATAAATTTAAAAAATTAAATTAAAAAATCGAGAGAGAAGCAACATTTGAAAATACTTTTTCGCTCCCGTGTTATAGAAAAATTATTTGCATCAGTAAAAGATCTGTAGACTTGATTTTGTTGCATTGCTAACAAAATAGTAACACATGTTGCGAAGGTGGCGGTGATAGAAGAGGTTGAAGCGGGAACCGGCTGAGATAGCTCAGGGCCACAACTGTCTCCCCTGCAGTGTCTCTAATCGGTAGGTCCAGGAGTTCGAGTCCCTACTAGCCAGATAGCTAAGTCGAATTTAGCCGCAGTAATTTTGTGTGAAATTTATGCAATTTTTGATCCATAATTTTTTTCAATATTCATTATAGTATATTTTTTTATTTAATTCCCTCGGAAAGCAATTTTTTTTGCAACAAGAATAATATCCAGGAAGAAAATCTTAATCAATTTCAGACAATGTATTTAACACTTGACAGAAATCTAAAACACACATGGACACAAATTAAATTTTGCAAGGTGATAGAGGCACCGGTATTTGAATATGGTTGGGAAAATTGGAGCACGAACAGCTCGAATAGAAGGAAGAATGAGGCTGCTGAAATCAAATTTCTGAGGTCTGTGGCAGGATATACGCTTCTACACTTTGTACCATTTTTCTTTGTGCTTGACAGTTGGGCCTCAGCAGAGGCAGCGTTGCCGTGCCTTACAGCCACGTGGGAGATGCGTCAACTTTCTAAAGCGAATTCTAGATTTCTGCCCTAGGCTTTTGATATTTTTAGTCTGATACCTACACATATACCACTTATAATGACTGGCTACTTCGGTTTTGATGACGCGAAATGTTGATGATGGGAGACGTAAATGCTTGGCAGAAGCGCCCATCTGGTACGAGGCTTTACGCATTTTTTCTAGGGTTTTCATCCAGCCGAAAGACGGTTATCCTTTACGTCCGATGGGACTTCTATTCGACAATACACTAGACACCAACACTTCCCAGACTCCTCTGATTTGCGGTCAGCAGAAAGCGAGACATATGCATTAGACAAGGACAACAAGGGCAGGACTAGAACCCGCAACCCTTTAGACCGAACCGTTCAATTGGTACACGGTCTTAGCGTCCTGGCCATCCAGGTCGGCTCTATGATTTATTTATTTATTTATTTATTTATTTATTTATTTATTTATTTATTTATTTATTTATTTATTTATTTATTTATTTATTTATTTATTTATTTATTTATTTATTTATTTATTTATTTATTTATTTATTTATTTATTTATTTATTTATTTATTTATTTATTTATTTATTTATTTATTTATTTATTTATTTATTTATTTATTTATTTATTTATTTATTTATTTATTTATTTATTTATTTATTTATTTATTTATTTATTTATTTATTTATTTATTTATTTATTTATTTATTTATTTATTTATTTATTTATTTATTTATTTATTTATTTATTTATTTATTTATTTATTTATTTATTTATTTATTTATTTATTTATTTATTTATTTATTTATTTATTTATTTATTTATTTATTTATTTATTTATTTATATTTCGCTTTTGTGGCAACAAGGGAAGATGTTGTCACTGGAGAAGCTGTTGATGTTGGACGACGCTAGGACCACTGTAGGCGTCATCGTGTGTCTGTCAAACATCAAGCACAAAGGAGTTTGTCAACGTACAGACCACATAACAAGCGAAGATATTAGAAACCAATTGAACATTTTCAACCTTAATATGAGAGTTCCAGAAGGAAAAGAGAAATGTTTCATCATATCCGACGAATAAACCAATAAATTACAACCGAAGACGTTCCTCCAGAACGCACCCAAAGAAACTCGCGAAGCAGGTAGACCTAGAATAAGACGGAGAGCTGATCTCCTTGGTGTCGGAACTGGTCAGTCGACCTAGACCTTGAAGATGCTGACGGTGAATAATTTTTCGGAACTTGTGGTACAATTAACCTTGAAGCTCGAGGCAACGCATTTCCTTCCTCAGCGTGCGCAACCAGCGCGCGCGTCGCGGTGCCTTTTGCAGCCGCGGTGGCGGCGGCGGCGGCGGCGGCGGCGGCGGCGGCGGCGGCGGCGGCGGCGGCGGCGGCGTGCGCCGCGTGCGGTACGCGTCCGCGGGCGCGGGACAAAGAACGGCCAAGGTCTCCGCGGCGGCGTGCGTGAGCGGGGCGGCCGCTCGCCGTTGCCTTCCCGCGTCGACAAAGGTCGGACTCGCCGCGCCGACCTGACGGGCGTCGCAGCCGCCGCCGCCGCCGCCGCCGCCGCCGCTGCAGGCGCAGACGCGCGGAGCACCCGGCCGGCGCAGCGAGTGGCAGCCGCGCGCGAGTTGCCAGGCTGCCTGTGTTGTTTTTCCTCGCTGCCGCGCGCAACAGACGCCGAACGCCTACCATCGGGAGAGGAGGCTCAGCACATCTACTCATGCAGTTGCTCTGACCGGGACCTCCAGGTTCGAGTCCAGACGGTGACAGGATTTTCGATTCTAGTCAGATTGCTAGATCGAGAGCAGTCGCTGTCTGGAGGAGAATTCCAACGGCTGGCTGCTATGGTCGGTAGTTTTCTGTGGTTTCTCCGATCAACACCAGCTGAATGCTGGATCAGTACCGTAACAAACGGACCACGGACCGCCCGCCATCTTTCCTACCTCTTTCTTGTCCTACCAATTATCTTGAATGGTGGAAAGAGGCGTTTAAAAAAAGTAATTTTGGTAGCATCCTGCTAACCTGTGTTCAGTGTCTAAAGGTTCTAATGATATAAACAATCTGTTTTAAATCTTTGAGTACGAACACTATCATGAATACACCGTAATAATTTTTAGTTAACTTTATACAGCCCTTTTCACTACCAACTTGAAAATAGATCAGGTTCCTCAAACGTCAAGATCTGCAATTATGATTCTATCATTATGGAGGTTACTCGAAATATCCTCTGGGTAAAGCATGTACCCTCTTTTCCCGCATACGGGTGATAAGACAAACTAAGATGGAAAAACTAATATACATTGAATTTAAATATCTGAAATATTCAGTAGATAGTACTAATGTTGTGCAAACAATGAAGAAAAATTTCACAATGTCACGCTTATTTCTTTCAGTGTAGAACGTTTAACGTCTGCGAGAAAACTCAGAAAAATACAAATCGTTTTTGAAGAGATCGCAATCTCTAAGAAACTGATTCTTCTAATGGAAATCCCTTTTATGAAGAAAAGCTAGCCCCTTAGCCTCTAATTATCAACTAATGTACATGTACCATTTGTTGTAACGTGTCTGACATTGACGTTGAAACTGTCCATTTGAAAGGTCATTCTTTGAAGTTCTGTAAGGCTGATGAGTCTCTTCATACCGATTTTGAATATTCTATCAGTTTCTCATTGCTTTCAAAAGAGATACGTTCCCCCACTAACAGCTACTCCTAACATGGAGCACCGAAGCTGGTGTTGACTACACCTAACATGGCGCTCAAATGCTTACAAGAAGTCGACATGTTAGAAAAGGAAAGGATAATGACAAGGAATTTTTGCAAAGAATAGAGAGAGAAAAAGGTCGCAGTCTCCCTAGCATTCTAAACGCAATGATTTCGATTTCGAAAAAGTGTTTTGTTGTACATTAACGGAAGAAGGGGTAAGAATTACAAAAAAAGAAGATATTAGCTTGATACCCTTCCTGTTTGAGAAATGCTGAAGATCTTCAAAATTGTCAAGTGGTAAATTGTTATAGATCTAGAAAAATATACTTTGAAGTTCTTTCTTACATTAATTTAGTATGCGTACTTTTCACGTCTTTTATACACATAACCTGCAGTTAATATTTTTTGTCAAGGACTATAAATTTAACTTATTGTTTTACTTACAAAAAATTTAGCAGAAAATTTTCGTTCAGTTCCGGATTCGACAGGAGTAGAGGTGGCGTGAATAGTTCAAAAATAACAAAATATATTATCTTCATCGTCAAAATGATAAAAATGACTTTTTTCACTTAACGTTTTCTTTGTAAGATACGTTTAGTCATTTGAAGCCCTCTAGGATTGCTCATGACCAGCGTACGAACGTCCCGTGGTGTGGGCCGGGGTGCGGTTCTCGGGCAACGCTAAAATGCTTGTAGCTTTCCTTTAAAATCGTCCCACTTTCTTTAGCTGTGTGAGGAATAAAAGCTCAAGTAGGCGAATCTTGAGAGTTTCGGAGAAAGAAATACGTCATATTCGCCACTTCACGCTCTTCCCCCGAAGCACGGGGATTTAAACAGACGTAGTAATGGGGAACACCGTTAGCTGGCCAGCGATGTGGGACTATCGACCCAAAATGCCAAATACATACATCAACATTGTCTGTACATACTGTGCATGTACTTTGTAGAGGCGGTATCTCAAAACAAATTTTCTCACTATTTTCCGCGTCGACTTCTAGGACTCTACGTTTGTGTTCACCAACATTGTCTCCACCGATAGCGCTGATTCTATTACAATAGCTACAACACAACACACCTCTGGAGTCGCTGTCACCAACGTCCCCACCTCCATCACCACCGCCGCTGCCACCGTCGTTTCCATAATGCAAAACCTTACGCACTCTAATATGGAGGCGGACGGATTTTCAGGTGGTTCACGCAGGACCAGATTTGTCAAGAGCAGCACGACTAAAATTGCAGCCTAACAAGAAAGAAACATGACGGTGCGATGGCGAATAACAATTCAGTGACGGAACCAATTTTATGAAGTATTATGGTCCGAATAAGAAATAATTAATTCCCATAGAAAAATAAAGTCACTAAATCGTCGGTAAACAAAAATGTCTTAAAATATATTTTTTCACTTAAAGGATGCAATATGTTTAGAAAAGAGACTATTTTTACAATTACAATACTACATTAAAATTACGCAAGAAAACTAATATGTAGAGTAAACACTGACTTGAGTCGCGGTATAATTGGCTCTACTCCGCTTAAAACTGTACAAACATCGAATGGCCTCTCTGTTCACTTACAATAATCTTCCGACTCACATGTATTTCTCCTGGGTTGATTGATTGATGACTCCGGGTATGTCAACTGCTGACGTCATTACTAGTCTCGTTAGTCTACAGAATGGTTTTATGTCCGGAGATGGTCCCCTGCTTGATATTGAGATCCGGCACCGAACAAACTGTCGGCTAGAGGGGTTTTCACCCACAAAGTGTCTCCCACCAGCGGCGCAACGTCCCAGCCGGGACAAGCTCTACGCTCCCGACCGGCCTCCCAGCATGAGTAGTGTTGTACATGTAAGTTTAAATTTGTATAGTGAAGGTGTGAGGATAGGACACGGAAGAGGAAGGAAAGATCGCCTACAGTACGTGGCCAGTTTGGTAGGGTACTGCTCCAGCATTCGCCTGGTATTGATCTGAGAAACAAAGGAAAACTACCGATCAGAGAACCCGGCCGCTGGAATTCTCCAGAACGGGGGAATGAAACGGGATGGAGTCGGGCTATGCATTCAAGGGAAACGAAAAGGGGATAAGCTGGGAAACGAGCGTCAGGGAAAACTGCCCGCGGGATGCAGTGGGGCGATTCCCGCCGCCAATACCTCCTCCTCCTTCCCCCCTCACGACTGCATCGAGCTGAAGGGCGGTCTGCATGGGGTGATTGTGCTGCCCGCGGGATGCAGTTGGGCGATTCCCGCTGCCAATACCTCCTCCTCCTTCCCCCCTCACGTCTGCATCGAGCTGAAGGGCGGTCTGCATGGGGTGATTGTGCTGCCCGCGCGGCGTCGTCGGCAGCAGACGACGCTTGTGGCGGCTTCCTTAAGCGGCGCTCGGGGCGACCGGAGGCGGCGGCGGCGGCGGCGGCGGCGGCGGAGGCGGAGGCGGCGGCGGCGGCGGCGGTCGCTTTATGGGCGTCCGACGGAAGCCAGTTTATCCAGATCGCGATTCCGCGAACCCTTCTACAGACTTTGAAGGCACAATCAGACGCAAGAGGAGCGACGAGAAGAAATGTTCGGAGCTGCAAGTTATGTCTGTACTAACGTACGTTCTTGGTGAATGCGATGGGGAAAAAATGCTAGAGTCTACTGTTCTTCAGGATGCAACACACACATGTTCTTTGCTTAGTATTTTTATCCGGTAATATTTTGTTACACTTAGTTTTTTTCCTCCCATTGACTATTGTTCTCGTAGCTGATTATTCCCACTAACTGAAGAAAATTTAAAGCATTCGTTAAAATGCATTATTCACTTGGAGGAGAACTGGGGTTTTTGTCTCCGCTCCAAGGTTTCGTGGCTTATAAGCAAAAATTCTAGACATTGAGTCTTTTTAGAAAAATATTATTGGTAAAGTTTTTGAAAATGTAAGAAATGTTGGAAATTTTATGGCTTTACTTTGTTGCAATTTTCTTAGCTTACTTTGTTGCACGATAAATAGCAAATGTACCAACATTACGTATTTCGTATCGTAATCTGAAAACCGTGGTCCTGAGAACGGACATGATTAAAACAAAGCCTCATTTATTAATCATTGTGGATGGAATGATTCCTTTGTTTAGAAAGCCGAGGTGAGCCATTTGATTCTTGTCTGTCCGGGATGAGCCGCATCTCAGTCGATTGAGCTGACGTTTCAGCCATCGTGGTGTGGCCTTCTCATGGTCAACTGCTGTATAGCACTGTCAGCAGTATAGCTCTGAAGAAGGCCACAACACGATGGCCGAAACGTCAGCTCGATCGACACGGCTCATCCCGGACAGTCAAGAATCGCATAGTTTCTTTACCAGTACCTAAACATTTGCGCCACAGCCCCCAGAAAAACCACCGCAATAGCACATTGTCCTCCCCAAATTGCACACGTTTCGCCTGGGATTTGAACCGCGCACCTACCGGTAGAAGGCGGATGGACTGGGAGCTAAAACACGGGTCAACGCACGGGTCAACGCAATGGTGTGGAATAGGATAACTGATGAACAGACAGAGCACTGAGATTGAAGGTCATGCAGAGTCAGGCATGGTCAGGCAGACAAACCTTCACTCAGACACCTCCACGAAAAGGAAATACCCAACGAACGTGATTGATCCATCACAAATTGAACTTGGATCAACGATCAGTGATGCACCCAGGAATGGCTCATGGAGCTTCAGACCCTCCTTCATGTCAATGATTTCTTACATATTGATTGACTGACACATTATTTCCTGTTTTCTGATCGGTCAACTTCGATCGTTATTAATCCCGTAAGTAATGTTCATGTTTTATAACAAGAGGTGGCGATGTCGGGGGCGGGGGCGGGGCGGGGGCGCGGCGGGGTCGGGGCGGGGTCGGGGCGTGGTCGGGGCGGTGTCGGAGCGGTGTCGGGGCGGGGTCGGGGCGTGGTCGGGGCGGTGTCGGGACGGTGCCTGGGCGGTGTCGGAGCGGTGTCGGAGCGGGGTCTGGGCGGGGTCAGGGCGGGGTCGGGGTGGGGTCGGGTCGGGGTCGGGTCGGGGTCGGGTCGGGGTCGGGTCGGGGTCGGAGCGGGGTCAGTGCGGGGTCGGTGCGGGGTCGGAGCGGGGTCAGTGCGGGGTCGGGTCGGGGTCGGGTCGGGGTCGGGTCGGGGTCGGGTCGGGGTCGGGGTCGGGGTCGGGTCGGGGTCGGGTCGGGGTCGGGTCGGGGTCGGGTCGGGGTCGGGTCGGGGTCGGGTCGGGGTCGGGCCGGGGTCGGGTCGGGGTCGGGGTCGGGTCGGGGTCGGGTCGGGGTCGGGTCGGGGTCGGGTCGGGGTCGGGTCGGGGTCGGGTCGGGGTCGGGTCGGGGTCGGGTCGGGGTCGGGTCGGGGTCGGGTCGGGGTCGGGTCGGGGTCGGGTCGGGGTCGGGTCGGGTCGGGTCGGGGTCGGGTCGGGGTCGGGGTCGGGTCGGGGTCGGGTCGGGTCGGGTCGGGGTCGGGTCGGGGTCGGGTCGGGGTCGGGTCGGGGTCGGGTCGGGGTCGGGTCGGGGTCGGGTCGGGGTCGGGTCGGGGTCGTGGTCGGGTCGGGGACGGGTCGGGGTCGGGTCGGGGTCGGGTCGGGGTCGGGTCGGGGTCGGGACGGGGTCGGGTCGGGGTCGGAGCGGGGTCGGAGCAAGGTCGGAGCGGGGTCGGGGCGGGGTCGGGGCGGGGTCGGGGCGGGGTCGGAGCAAGGTCGGAGCGGGGTCGGGGCGGGGTCGGTTCGGGGGCGGGGGCGGGGTCGGGTCGGGGTCGGGTCGGGGTCGGGTCGGGTCGGGTCGGGGTCGGGTCGGGGTCGGGGCGGGGTCGGGGCGGGTCGGGGCGGGTCGGGGCGGGGGTCGGGGGCGGGGGCGGGTCGGGGCGGGGTCGGGGCGGGGTCGGGGCGGGGTCGGGGCGGGGTCGGAGCGGGGTCGGAGCAAGGTCGGAGCGGGGTCGGGGCGGGGTCGGGGCGGGGTCGGGGCGGGGTCGGAGCAAGGTCGGAGCGGGGTCGGGGCGGGGCCGGGGCGGGGCCGGGGCGGGGCGGGGGCGGGGCGGGGCAGGGGCGGGGCGGGGGGCGGGCGGGGGCGGGGCGGGGGCGGGGCGGGGGCGGGGCGGGGGCGGGGCGGGGGCGGGGCGGGGGCGGGGGCGGGGGCGGGGCGGGGGCGGGGCGGGGTCCTCGCGCGGTGCGGCGCGAGGCTGGCGCGGGGCCGCGGACGGGGTTCGAAGTGAAACGTTAGCTCTGTGGGAGGCGGCGCGCATTCCGGCGGGGACACGGGCTGAACGTCGCGACGCCGTGGCTCCCACCGCATTCCAACCTCCTTCCAGCAACTCGTTCCTGCAGGGCGATATCGATCACCCCGCACTTCACCCGTGCGATTCATTATACGTTTTCTAGAGTGCGTTGTTAATGTAATTAGTCTTAATAATCCTCTCCATTTTCTCGGATCTGGCATCTTCCCAAAGGGCACGAAGAGCCTAAATCTGTGACTTTTATCCTTTGAAAGCAAGTTTTATTACACGGGACATTTTCTTATCGATGTTTGCCAAGAACACTCGTTTCCACATGTATTCATAATTCAATTTGCATATGGTTTAGGGTAGAGACCCAAGAATTTAAGACATTGCACTGAATACACTTTTCTCCATAGTACGTCACTCAGTTTTTAACTTTCTTGACTTTAAAGAAATAAAACCCCGCCGGTGACGTTGTGTAATTGAAGAGCTTATTTCGAAAGCGAGGAATCTCGCTGAAAATGAATCACGAAGGAAATGTACTCACATTTAGACTTATTCTTCTAAATATGATTCAATGGATACCGTTTAGGATATGAGAAACGCAATGTTTGTACACAGTTCTTGGCACCGCGATGGAGAAACGTTTTAAGAATATTATTCACACTTAAACCTACAAAAAATCGAACATTGAGGTGTCATTTTGGAAACAATTCCCAGTCTTTGAAGAAAAAACGATATTTTGTTTTTGATATTGGACGATATCAATTCACAGTACCGAAATCGAAAAGAAAAAGCTACATTGTATTAACATTTTTAGTTTTTTTTTCGTTTCTGTTGAAACCTACGGTCAGGAGGTTCTCTCGCGGTTCTCATTCCGTCATTGCGCCATTGTTAGCATTATTATCGTTATAATTTTCTCATGCGACTCAGTCATTTGCATCAATTATCTCAGCAGTTGAAGCGTCCCTAAACCTCAATTAATAAATCATTTGAGACGTACGGTTTTTCTGAGCTACCGTCGAATGGCAAAGACATATAATTCCGTTCTTAAATGAAAAAGTAAACAGAAGTTGTGCATTAAAAATAATATGAATTATAATAGTAATTTATTTTTTAAACGTTTATTGTGGTAGTCTCACTAGTTCAATGAAAGTATAATATTGCCAAGACTAATTTAGATAAGCGAAAAAAATGATACAGTAAATTATCTCCTTATACGTCTACCCCCTTTTTTTAAAAAAAATCGAAAAATATAACAAATCTTTCTTTTTAGAACTTGGCAAGTAATTTCATAACGGCAATTTGGACTCCAATTCCAATTCAGTCAAATAGTATGACTATAGAGGATATAATTGAAGGATTTCACAAGAAGAAGCACCAAAGCCAAACTGCTTACCAAAGCCAAAACCTTCCACACCTGGCATCCAGAATAATTGTTCAAAATTCTTCATATCGAAACTCCCATACCCAATATGTTGCACCCAAAGCTGCTTTGAAGATGGCTCTTTCTCAACCCGCCTTCCGGAAGCTCTTTCATCGTTCTTTACCATAATTGCAGGAATATGTCAGCGATCTCTAATCTCTCGTAGACTCTTTACGCAGCCGAAATAACATTTCCCCGCATACATCTATTGCGCTGACCATTGATGGTTCTATAATATACTCCTGAAACTCTGATATACCTGTAGATACAGCAACAGAATACGTCACCTTTTTTTCTTCGACTGGGCCAAAAATAGCACATCCAAATAAGTGCAACAAAAGGTCAAACTTACAGCTGCACTCGCCGCACACCTGCACCCTCCCCTTGTCTCCACAGGACAAAACATTACTTGGCTGCCATCCAACAAACCAATCAAACATCTTGCATCAATTGGAAACTACTCCAACTCTGACCATCCGACAAACTCAACGAAAAATGACGACATCTCTGCGGGTTCACTTTGCAGTTCACCAGCATCAACGAATGATTCGACCTATCCTCTCTTGCACTTCTATTTCTACGACTTGCAAATCCAATACACTTAAAATGCAAATACCCAACACAAAACTATCACATATTGAAGTTTTTAAATATCATTGAAAAATTGACAAAAAGAATTGGAAACACAAATGGCTAACGCGAATACTCCGATTTATTTTTCTCTTTCTCTATGATATGCTGACTTCTACAATTCCGTACATAATCAAAAAATTCTAAAAATTGTTTATAACCACAGTCTTGCGTAGCATAAAACAAAGGGGGGGAGCACCACATTTTGGGTTCCGAAAATGACGCCAAATGTTCTACGTCAACCTCACGTCCCCAAATGTCGTGCGTCAACTATCTGTCAACTTAAAAAAAGGGAGATATAAGGAATTGATCGTATTTACAGAAATAAAATGTTTTATTACATTTATTGAGCTACAGGTCCCTGGTCCCTCCTGAGCGTACGCCTATAAATGTATAGCAAGCGACTGCAGAGGGCATACTAGCAAAGATAAATAATATCTATTTTTACCGTCTTAATTACTTTTATTTACTTAAATTAAGCTATTTAGAGAATTTACACAATGCACACACAAACAGGCCACTTTTTTAACGTTATATTATAACTATTGCTTAAAAATCGATTATAAAAGCAGAGAATTAGTAAATTATTTTATTATAACTGTCGGTACAATGTTTTTAAGCTATCACATCATCAGGTACAGTAAAACTCTAACACACACAAACAAAAAAACAACAACAAAAAACAACAACAGAATGAATAATAATTTTTATTTTTTTTAGAATGATTTTTAATTTTTTTATAAATAGAGTGCCAGATTGATGTAACAAGATATGAAGAGGCAGTAAATACCAATCAATCACCGACTGTTTGGTACAGAAAACATGTAAATGAAGTTATCAAAATAAATGCAACAGTATAATTGTGAAGCCAATAACTAAAAACTGGACTGTCTCTAATAAAATTTAGATCTTTCCATAAATAAACAAAGAAGAAATCAATTTAAAAGAAAGGAATATGATTGATTATTTCTTATCTCTGGGTGCGTCAAATTAAATGTATAGTGCATGTTTTAAGGAGGAAGATAGCAGTGATCTTTCCCATATGGATGGCGATTTCCGGTCGGCTAGCGGGTTTTCCCCACTACGTATCTCCCACCAACGGGGCACCGCCCCAGCCGGGACTAGCTCTGAGTTCCCGACCGGTCTCCTGGCACGTGTTTTATGTAGAACATACAAGTTTAAGTGTGAAGGTAGTACAAAGAAGAGAAAGGAAAGATCGCGCGCGGTCCGAAGCCCTTTGTTAGGTCACTGCTGCGGCATTGGCTTGGTGTTGATCGTGTAATACTTTGGTAAGTGTTGCTGCTTGCTTGCTAGGCCCCGCTTGCACCCACAATGATATAGGCAGGCAGGGCGTCGCAGTTAAAGCAGCAAACGCGTATCACAAATTATTTCGAATTTATGGGTCCTTGGGAGCTAAGTCCCTTCAGAAGACTGCAGGATGGTGGATCAGCACAAGTGAAAATGAAAGACAGAATATGTTTTAGCAAATGTCGAAACAAGAGTCCTTTACTTACAAAGAAATGAATTTATACAGGAATCAAAGTTACATCAAAGTGACGTGGAGACCTCCGTCCAAGTAAACGGTAGCTCGGAGAGTCCCCCGGGCGGGGCCCGTCGGCGTATTTTATAGTACTCAGGGCTTTGTTCATGATACGCTTCCACTTGGGTGGCACGTGGCCTCCCTTCCCCAAACATGACGTGGCCACAAGGCGTCGAACCGCCTCTCTGTGCTCGGACATGTCGTCCGTCACCTTAAGGGCTTACTCTTGAAGCTGCGGGCTTGCTAGCGGGTGACCTCATGTCTCAAGAACCCACGTGCCTAAGTATTCACATTAGTGGATACTTCCCAGTTGAATGCGTCATGATCAAAGCTCCTATAGAGTATGATTACAATTACAATCATTCATTACAGTTACAATCATTCATTACAGTTACAATCATTCATTACAATCGGAGACACCATGAACAACTACCGATCAGAGCAGGCATAGAAGTATTCTCCAGACAGCGACCGAATTCGACCTAGCAATCTAGGTAGTGCTGAAAATCCTACCATTGTCGACTCGGACACTAGTACCTCAATCGATGCCGTGAGCCACCTACGCGGGTAGAAAGGAATATGACTAAGCAGGAAGACTGGCTGTGTGCAAACTGCTCGTTGCGTCGTGTGGGACTCGCGGAAACAACGCGGTGTCGTGAGAGCGGTTCTGGTTGCAAAGCCGATCGCCCTTTCCTCACGGAGCGTGAGGCAACCCCGCGGTAGCAGCAGCAAAGCCGCCGATTCGTTTCTTCACAGCGGCGACACGGAATGGAGTCGTGCCGACTATGACGCATTTCGTTGCACAGATTGAGTTACTCGCCCTGGATTTCCTTTCTTGCGATCTATGTAGCTGTTCTTGCGAGCATTGCGCAGCACTCCGCGGATCGCAAACAATATAGATAGAAACTCTGGCTAAAATTTTATCGTCAGCAGTAAACACACGACTGAAGTTTAGGAAGTATACGTTACATATACAAAAACTTGCATAGAGTTGCGCAAAATTCTCCGTTATTATCAATTATAGGTGCGAAAAGCAGGGTGTCATCCCAACCATCCCATCCCTCTTCCGATTGTAAAGTCAACCCGAAGAACTATATGGTGTTCAATATAGCAAATATTTCCCCAACTGTTACATCTAAGATTTTAAATTTGGTTAATGATGGAAGGAGAGCTGAGCGGTACAATAAGAACAGGTTGATCTTTCTAAATTCATTACCATAATGTTAGATGTAATTTAAGAATTTTATTATTTTTTATCATTTTACAATTTAACAAAACACGTATTCCCCGCGTGGTGTATCAATAAGTAAATGAAATGCTATTGATTGATGGCGTGGGGAGGAAGGTCATTGGGGCTGACATAACGAACGGCACCCCTCATGTCTGCGCTACCAAGGGTAGGTAAAATTTGACGTGAAAAATGTAGCTTTGGCACAATTATATAGTTAAAAAAAAGTTTTATTGACGGTTCCGGGACATGTCGGCTGTGGTGGTTTTCGGGGGTGGTGGTTCTCTGGGGCGGTATGTGTCGGAGGGAAGGGTTGGGTGTTGGGGGAGATGGCCGTCAGGGGGCGGTGGGTGTAGGAGGGCGATGGGTGTCGGGTGGTGATGGAGGTCGGGTAGCGGCAAGTGTCGGGGGGCGGTGGGGGCCGGGGGCGCTGGGTTTCGGGGAGCGGTGGGTGTCGGAGGATGGCAGTTGTCGGGGGCGGTGGCTGTCGGTAGACGGTGGGTGTCGGGGGGCGGTTGGTGTCGGAGGCGGTGGAAGTCGGGGGCGGTGGGAGATGGGAGCGATGAGTGTCGGGGGATGGTAGGTGTGTGTGGGGGGTGAGAATTGATGCTGTGGTGGTCGGAGGTGGTGGGTGCCAGGGGCCGTAGGCCTCAGGGACCGTGGATATCAGTGGCGGTGGGTATCGAGGCTGGTGGGTGTCGGGGCCGGTGGGTGTCGGGGCTGGTGGGTGTCGGGGCTGGTGGGTTTCGGGGCTGGTGGGTGTCGGGGTTGGTGGGTGTCGGGGCTGGTGGGTGTCGGGGCTGGTGGGTGTCGGGGCAGGTGGGTGTCGGGGCCGGTGGGTGTCGGGGCTGGTGGGTGGCGGGGCTGGTGGGTGGCGGGGCAGGTGGGTGTCGGGGCCGGTGCGTGTCGGGGCAGGTGGGTGTCGGGGCCGGTGGGTGTCGGGGCTGGTGGGTGTCGGGGCTGGTGGGTGTCGGGGCTGGTGGGTGTCGGGGTTGGTGGGTGTCGAGGCTGGTGGGTGTCGGGGCTGGTGGGTGTCGGGGCTGCTGGGTGTCGGGGTTGGTGGGTGTCGAGGCTGGTGAGTGTCGGGGCTGGTGGGTGTCGGGGCTGGTGGGTGTCGGGGCTGGTGGGTGTCGGGGACGGTGGGTGTCGGGATGTGGTTGGTGTCGGGGGCGGTGGAAGTCGGCGGCATTGGGTGACGGGGGGCGATGAGTGTCGGAGGGTGGTGGGTATGTAGGGGCGGTGAGAATTGCGGATATGGTGGCCGTAGGCGGTGGGTGTCAGGGGCGGTAGACGTCAGGGACAGTGGGTATCAGTGGCGGTGGGTATCGGGGCTGTGGGTGCCGGGGGGCGGTGGTTGTCAGGGGCAGTGTGTGCCGGGACGGTGGGTATCGTAGCTGTGGGAGCCTGGGGGCGGTGGTTGTCACGGGCAGTGGGCGTCGGGGCGGGGGGCGTCGAAGCAGTGCGCTGAGGGGAGGAGGCGGCGCGGCGGCGTGAGAGCGCTAGGGAGAGTCGCGGCGGGCGGCGACCTGCATTCCTGCGCGCCCCGCGGGGCGGCGCGGCGCTGCGCTGCGCTGCGCTGCGCAGAGCGACTCGGCCGACGCGAAGCGCGCAACTGCCTCGCAGCCCCGAGCCGCTGCGCGGAGGTCAGGCGCAGGCAGCGACGTCGTCGTCCTCGTCGCACCGCTCCGCCGAACGCACTCCACACGCACTTCCCTTCCCAGCACTCTGTACGTGACCCTACTCTATGACGTGATCATGATCAGGCGATCACTCCAAGCGCAAGAAGAATGTACTCAATTTGCTGCCATATACTCTTAAGTAAGGGAGCGTATATGTGAGAGGAAAGAGAGTGAGAGAGTGAGAGGGAGTGCGAGAGAGTGAGAGAGAGTGAGAGGGAGTGAGAGACGGAGGAAGAGAGAGTCCGAGAAGGAGAGAGACAGAATGAGAGAGACATAATGAGAAAGACAGAAGAAGAGAGAGACAGAAGAAGAGAGAGACAGAGGAAGAGACGGGAAGAGTGGAAGACAAAGGAAGTGTGAGAGGCAGAGAATGAGGAAGCGGGAGAGGGAGAGAGAGGAAGAGAGAGAAGAGAGATAAGAAACAGGGGAAGAGAGAGAGAATGAGATAGAGAGAATGAGATAGAGAGAAAGAGATAGAGAGAAAGAGATAGAAAGGGAGAAAGAAAGGGAGAGAGAAAGAGAGATTGAAAGGGAGAGAGAAAGAGAGATAGAAAGGGAGAGAGAGAGAGAGAGAGAGAGAGAGAGAGAGAGAGAGAGAGAGAGAGAGAGAGAGAAAGAGAAAGACGAAGAGACAGATTCAAACATGCTAAACATATTGTTAAAGGAAAAATTTGTTAAGTTATTCCAGAGCGTATTTAGTGAACGATGTCTGACGAATTTAAATGCGATAAAGTGAATTATGAAGGCATCTCCATGATATCCTCCTTTGTTTGATCAGTACCTGCCCTTTTTTGTGCAATGAAAATTAACGGTTTCAAAATTAAACATTAATTTAATTATATGAAATATAATATATTGTGATGTGTTTAATAAAATAATTTTCGTTTTCCCATTTCTCTTTTTGTCTTCTCATATTGTAATCATTTTTAAATTATTAGCAGGATTGTGTGTTCATGTTCCCGAACGGCAATAATAAATTTTTATCAAGCACAGAGACCATGAATTTTACTCAATAAAATGTGAGTCAAGAAATAATGTAACCCAAGCGTAAGGACTTATGAATGTGTGATGAGAAGTCGAAAATATAAACCATGTGAAGTCTAGAAGAGGTGCAGAACCAACCTAGTCGTTTGCGGGGTTCATTTGCATCTCCCAGTTCCTGTGCGGCCGATTAAGAATGCAAAATGAACCTTTTATCGGCTATTCCGGTGGTTATTCTGTTGTAGCAGTCATTGCATGGTCCGCGAGTTGCAAATTAGGCTTTTAAACGAAGAGAACACGCACAATGGACTTGGTTCTTGAAGCATAAAAATGAAGCCATTACCAAATTACTAATTAAAAATCTACACAGACTTCACTCCAATTTTCGTTTACCGTTTGATATGCAACGAGTGAATATCAATTTTCTGACTTTAAAAAGTCGTTGCGAAGATGAATGGGAACTCTGAAATGTGAGTCTTGCCCTCAAGCCAGTCTTCATCTCACGTGAGACGCAAGATGGAAGGACCCAGCGTATCTACCGACGTACAACTGACACAGATAAACGTGGCAGTCCGCGAGGGCAGTTTGTAAGCGGGCCGGCAAATAAGTGGGAAAGAAAGTTGGCATGCGGGTGGAGGGGGGCAAGCTGGGGGCAAGCCATAGAGTAGGAGGGTAATGGGCATTGGACAAGGCAATTTACAATGCAATGGGAAAGGTAACGGACAACGCAATGGACAAGTCAACTAACAAGGCAACGGGAATGACAACTGGCAAAGCAATACGCGAGGTAAGGGGGAAGACATTGGACAAGGCATTGGGCAAAGCATTTTGAAAGGCATTGGGCAAGGTAATGAGTAAGGCAATGGGCAAGGCAATGGGCAAGGCAATGGGCAAGGCAATGGGCAAGGCAATGGGCAAGGCAATGGGCAAGGCAATGGGCAAGGCAATGGGCAAGGCAATGGGCAAGGCAATGGGCAAGTCAAAGGGCAAAGCAACAGGCAAGACAAAACAGGACCGGGAGAGATGGCTCAGGGCAACAAATGATGTCACTACAAACCCTCTGACCACGAGGACCTAGGTTCGTGTCCCGACGGTGGCAGGATTTTCGACTAGCTTGTCAGCTAGGTCGAATTCAGTCGCTGTCTCGAGGAGCATTCTAGCGGCCAGCTGCTCTCATTGGTATTTTTTCGTGTTTTCTCCTATCAACACCAGTACCCTACCAAAAGGGCCACGGACCGCGCGTGATCTCTCCTACCTCTTCCTTGTCCCAAGCTCTCCAATTACACACACATTTACACTAACACGCACTACACAAGCATACATGCCGGGAGACCGGTCGGGAGCGTACAGCTTGTAACGTGTGGTGCGGTGCCCCGCTGGTTAGAAATACCTGGTTGGGTAAAATGCCCCCGACGTTAGATCGGCGTCCGTTCTCGCCATACAGCGAGGGAAAGATCACCACCACCACCACCACCACCACCACCACCAACATCACTACCACCAGAGCAAAAACATGTACTACACTTACAGGAATAATGACCCTGGTAGTTGACGTGCTCGGAATCATCAAAAACAATCAATCAATCAATCAATCAAAGAAGCAATAGACATGGAAATGGCAACATGGCAGTGGAAAGGGCACGCCCACGCGCATCGCGTCAGCACGCAGGCGAGCGCACGCAGGCGAGCGCACGCAGGCGAGCGCACGCAGGCGAGCCCACGCAGGCGAGCGCGCGCGGGTGCTGGGCGCGGAGGAGGGGCGGTAGGCGTTAAGGAAATTAACTGAACAGCAACTTATCAGCCGCCGCGTGCCGCCGGCGCCCCGCGCCGAAACCTGTTCCCGAGGCTCCACACACGGCCGCGCGAGGCGAAGACGGCGCGCGATGCAGCGGTGATTGACGGCGTGCTCAATGGACCGAACACCCGCCACGGACCATGCTACACAGGCGGCTCTCTAACTCGTCACGGAAGAGGTACCTTTTGCAAGCGGTTCAATCTCCAATATTCAGCAAGTCGATTCATAACTAGTCGGCCTCTATGACAGAAGTAGCTCCGCGCAAATACTGTTGAAAAATGATGTATTAATTGTTCAGATTTTAATACGTCCCTTTTCTGTTCTTTTCTCTCATTTTCATTGTGGTCTCATGTGTTCGGAATCACTGAATATCAATCATCAAAAAGCAGTTGATGCAGGTAGTGGCACTACGTGAATGATTTGTGAATGAGAAGAAGTGATTTGACTTTCTCTACTGCTTCCACGTCCTCTTCCTTCCTGGTACTGACACTACTCGCGATTGTGATAAATGCTTATCGTAACTTTCCGTTGAATAGAGTCTGCAAAATTTGAAGATGAAATTGTTTCCGTCTGTTTCACTGAGAAGGGGAGAAGGGAAAAAATGAAAGTAAAAAGATGTTAAATTCAAACATACATACTACGTGTTCGCAAACTAATTGAAGTGAAACCGTTAATGAGGGTGAGAATAAAACTTGGATGAGAAGTAAAAAATTAATAGGAAATCTTCGCATATTCGTGCTCACCCTTTTTTCGGGGAATTTGGGAACATAATCTTTCAGGCCGTTTCTTTAGCTATTCGTCAGTGGTATTTCTTCAAGGATACGTCCGACGCTGCCTACGCCTGCAGAATTTGCATGCGACCACCGTCCTACGGAGCGGCCAAAGCGGACAGATGGCCCACGTTGACTAACGTCGCGGAACGCGGCTTCGAGCACGCGGGGCGGCGGCCGTTGACGCAACGCCGATGACGAATCCGCGCCGCCTCGCTGCCAGCCGGCGGAGGCGCGCGGCGGCGGGCGGCGGGGGCGGAGGGGGCGGCGGCGCGTGCCCGGGCGACGGCAGCGAAGGCACGCTCGTGGCGCGGCTGGGCGCCCCCGCGGACACCTGCGCCGCTCCGCCACGCCCCCGCGTCGCCCCGCGCCACTCTGCCAAACGCCCTCCTCCGCCTCGTCGCCCCGCGTCTCCCCGCCCTCTCCGTCCCACCAGCACCTCCGTCCTGCCTCCTCCGCCCCGCCAGCTCCGCCCCGCCAGCTCCGCCCCGCCTCCACTCCGCCTCGCCTCCTCCGCCCCGCCTACACCTCCGCCCCGCCTACACCTCCGCCCCGCCTACACCTCCGCCCCGCCTACACCTCCGCCCCGCCTACACCTCCGCCCCGCCTACACCTCCGCCCCGCCTACACCTCCGCCCCGCCTACACCTCCGCCCCTCTTGCACCTCCGCCCCCCTGCACCCCAACCCCGCCTGAACATCCGCCCCGCCTCTTACGCCCCTCCTCCTCCCCGCTTTCACTTCCTCGCCTGCCCCTCCGCCACGCCTTCACCTCCGCCCTGCCTCCTCCGCCCCGCCTCCTCCATCTCACATCATCTTGCGCTACCACGCGCCACCCCGAGAGGCCGACTATTCCCCTAGCTCCGCCGACACGTCGCCCCGCGCCGCCCTGTCAAGTCCCCACTGCCCGTTACCCCGCCCCGCCCCGCCATGCCCCCTTTCGCATTCTGCAACGCACGCGGGCGCGCCTCACAGTGTGGCGCGGGACGTGCAAACGCTGGCGAAATCAACACGTCCTCGCATTCTTAGAGTCGGTGGATGGGCTGAACGCCATCACCTCCACTCTCATGATCTAGATCAGGTTCTCTCTCCCTGAAGTGCGGGTCGGTTGCTCTTGGCTCTTGGTAAGCTACCGCGTCGCTGCGGGAGCAGTATGAGAAATTTTTGGGTGGCAACTGCCGTGATATACTGCTGAGACAGCAACGGACGCCGTTCCTGAAATCGCAACCGACTGCGAACTCAGTAGCTCGTTTTGTCCCTTTTTTCTTCAGAGTATCAATGTATTTTATCTATATTAATAGTATACAAACATATTAATTATTATCGAATATTAATTATTTATAATTGTATAATAATATTATATATTAACATCTGAGATATGTTGATCCTATTCTGATATTCGCTTACCTCCCACTTCAAGTTTCTCCAAGCATCTAGTAAGAGTATTCGCATTCGTATCGAAGCGAATTTCATGAGTTTTACCCTCTGCCCAACTATTCTTCAGATAGTCACATTTCTAAAGCGAACATTCGTCAGTTCAAATTATGTGTTTGATGAGGCATCGTATGCAGCCCTTTCCACCCTCGCGCCGATTGGCCTGGTCCCGGAGAGACGCTCTATGCTCTTGATGCAGCATTCTGATAGGCTGTGATCTAAGAGTGAGGCAGTTCGTTGAGTACCGGCTGCGGTAGTGTATGAATGTATTGCACGGTTAAAATCTATATGTTTTACCGTACAGAAGCTTTGTAGACCGAGATGTTCTGGGTTTGAGTACCGAAGATGGCAGATTTTCGACGCCGTGCCGACGAAGTATGTGCATTGGAGGACACTACTGACTTGAGACTCCTTGAGGCTGGCGAGAGGACAAACTCTGCACTTTGTAAAGAATATAGTCAATATTGCACCATTAAGGTCTACTTCTCTAATCTTTGGCAGAACCAGGTAGGTTTGTACTATGACTCTCAAGAACCAGTCCAAGTTTAACTGGCAAACTATAGAAACCTCAGTGTTAGTATGTAAGTTTAGATTGTAAGTGCTAGTGCGTGCAAATATTGTAAATAAGTAGAGTCTACTTTAAGTTTAGTTTGTAAGTAGGAGTACTTGCTCGCAACGACCAAATTAATGTGAAGAAATCCTTGATCGGAATGAATTAAAAGCAAACGGACGCAACTTCTCTTCCTACCAACACATACTGTGAACCTTCACCTCATCCTACCGGCCGGTCTGAAGCAGCGCTTGACATGCTGGCATGCATTACCATTTCATGAGATAGTTTATTCTCTTCACGACATTCATTCACTACAATCTCAAATCATTTATTTCATTCCTACATTCTGGGGCTTATTTATAGACAATCGGTTCGCAAAGTGCAGTATTAACATTTTATTAAAGAAATATGAAATATAGTACACGTAGATTGGTGTATACACGATGTTATGCATTCTCATTCGTATTCTTCCATAAGTGTACAAGAAATTCTTTGGAAAAAGGGAATGTGCGTATGTCTGTCGCATGTAGACCCAAAACTACTTGAGCGATTTCGCTGAAATTTTCCTCTTGTTCTAATTAGTATCGGGAGTATTTAAAGAGTGGTTTGAATTAAATGGGATATGTGAGGGCTTTGTTTTTGCAAAGTTAATCGACGAGGCGGGCTCTACGCCATTCCAGAGGACCTTGTCTGAAGTGCGATCTATGAATAACTTTTTGAACAACACGCCGACTCATGAACTACTCGGCTCATGTTATCGAATATCATCAAGTTGCAATCGAGAAGCAGGAAGTCTAAACCAAATGCTGGTGGTGCACAACATTATTTGAATATTTACTTTTAAGTGTAGTGCAATGCATTAATGATGATAGTTAATATTTAATTAAAGTGTAGCGATTCGTAGTTATTCTTCATGGGGTAAACTTATTTTATTTTTTTTATTGAATCGTTATTGCATGTTATTGCCTTCGATTTAGAGCGCGATATTCATTGCATAACGTGCCTGGATCGAAAGAATTGTAGTCACGAGGGAAATATGATAACATTTAATGTTGCTACATGTTCTCTTACAGAGGGAATTATGAAATGACAAACCAAGTTAATTTAACATCTAATTAATTAGAAAATAAGTCAATCTGAATCATTAAAATTACGTTAAAATTAAATCATGTACGTATCACGGGCATTAGCAGGTTTTAATGATCTCGGGCCAAAGGCTTTTAAGCTTTTTGCCGCCACTCGATTATTAGAACCCTTATAACATTTTTGGTGCATAAATAACAACTGAACTTGAACTGTATTTACTTATCACACTGCAACAGCGATGCATAGCCGGGTCCGCTAGTATTTGTATAAACCGCATCCGGTCTTGACGATGTGTGGCCCACTGCCCGTGGACGGCCGCGGCTGCGCGCAGCTGCGCGTGGGCTGCGCAGTCTCGGGGAACGCGCTTGCGCAGCCCCCGCGCTGCGTGCCCTTATGCGGCGCTTGCAACAATGCGGAACGCCCACGCCCACTCGCGCCGCGGACACCTGCAGCACCGGCGGCGGCGGCGGCGGCGCGGGGCTCCCGGCGGGCGCATGACCTCCACGCCGCCGCCCCCTGCTCGCCACGGGGAAACGGAACGGCGTGAGAAGAAAGGGAAAGAAGGCGGGAAAGAAAGGAGGTAAAGAAAGGAGGGGAACGAAAGAAACGAAAAGAAAGAAAGAATGGAAAAGAAAGGAAGGGAAAGACAAAGAAAGAAAAAGAGAATGAAAGGAAGAAAAGGAGAAAAAGGGAAGGAAAAGAGAAAAAAGGAAGGAAAAGAGAAACAAAGGAAGGAAAGGAGAAAGGAAGGAAAAGAGAAAGAAAGGAAAAAAGGAAGGGAAAGAGAAAGAAAGGGAAAAAAGGAAGAAAGGGAAAAGAAATATTGGTAAGAAAAGATGAAAGTCCCAACTCCTACAACCGTCTTAATTGATCACATGAAGTCACTAAGTGCCTCTGACCGGAAGGTCCAGGGTTCGAGTATATGTCCCTGTTATATTTCAAAGGCCAAATGCAAGAAAGGAAAGAGGAAATAAGAAAAATAGAAAACTAATATACGAAAGAATAAAGATGAGAGGGAACATAAAATGAAAAGGAAGCCAGTGAACAAGAAAATGAAAGGAAAATCCGAATAGCAACCAACGACTGGAACACAAGGAATAAGGGACGGAAGTACAGCAAAAAATAAGGAAATAGTGGGGAAGGGAATAAAAAAGGAAAGGGTAAAAGGAGGGATTGGGTTATTGGCGAGGATGCGCTCTGGGGCCGCACAGGGGCGGAGCCAGGTGGCCATTTGGCAAAGGCTGCGTGCGCCGAGGGGCTCTTCGACACCATAAAGCATTTCGATTTCGCATTTGGATCTGCTTGGGACGAAGGCTGGGATTTACGGCACGGAGGATGTCATTTACTTTCTGAGTGGGAACTGTACGAACACACTCCCAGCCTCTCTCACTTCATCCCTTCCTCCTTCCCTTCCTTCCTCCCTCTCTCTCACTCTCTCACTCTCTCTCACTCTCTCACACTCTCTCACACTCTCTCTCACTCTCTCACTCTCTCTCACTCTCTCACACTCTCTCTCACTCTCTCACTCTCTCTCACTCTCTCTCACTCTCTGACTCTCTCTCACTCTCTGACTCTCTCTCACTCTCTGACTCTCTCTCACTCTCTGACTCTCTCTCACTCTCTTGACTCTCTCTCACTCTCTCTCACTCTCGCTCACTCTCTCACTCTCGCTCACTCTCTCACTCTCGCTCACTCTCTCTCACTCTCGCTCACTCTCTCACTCTCGCTCACTCTCTCACTCTCGCTCACTCTCTCACTCTCGCTCACTCTCTCCCACTCTCTCTCACTCTCGCTCACTCTCTCTCTCACACACATACACTCATCCATGTGTGCGCTCACAGAAAAATATTAATACAGAATTTTCGAGAATATTTGTTCATCCTTAAGTATGATCAATTCTTCTTTGATACTTTTTAAAAAGTGTATTTGAAAATATTCGAAGAAACGAGTTACTCACCATTATTACTAATTTTTTTTTATCATCGTTCAGGGGAGGCCTATCTAAGACGTCAAATACGTCTGCATTCGAGGCAAAATGAGTCCACTCCAGACAACGCACACACACTCCGCGCATATAAATGCAGTAGAATATAAGTTCGCAGTTCATCCAAAATAAATTGAGATCTATGGACTAACTCAAAACGCCTAGTCACCTTCCTTTTATAAAATATTTAATTGCCTTATAAAAAGTACGACAATAAAAATTGTTACACTTTTACCTCTGGAACTGAAATACACCCCTCCCAAAGAACTCCATTGACTGATGTTTCAGAGTACCTCAACTGCTAGGGTTTTTAATCCCGTTAGTGTAGTAGCTTTTAAGTCGGGAGGTGGCGGTGATTCACTGGATGGGGAAATCTGGCGTCAACTTGCATCATCAATGTACGTACCTCTTCCCGCGTGTATCGCCCCAGCCGGGACAATCTCTAAGCTCATGACTGGTCTCCGGGCAAGCATGGATGTGTAGAGCATGCAGGTGTATGTCTGAGGGAAGAACATACGACGAGGAAGGGGAAGGAAAGATCGCGCGAGGTCCGTGGCCTGCTCCTGCACTCGACTGGTGTTGATCGGAGAAACTACGGAATATTTCCTATTAGAGCAGCCGGCCATTAGAATTCTCCTCCAGACAATGGCTGAATTATATCTAAATATCGAGATAGTGTCTATCGAGATAGTGTATCGAGATAGATCGAAATCCTGCCACTTTCGGGGCTCGAACCCCACGACTTCAGAGGCATTCGACTTCATATCATTCAGAGGCACTGCAATGATATCAATTGATACCCTGAGCTACCCCAACCTGTCGAAAGTACTGGAAGTTTCATTTGACATTCATTCTGTGTTCAGCATCTCTAAAACTTGCTATGAAGTATTAAACTGTTAAAGATTACAAAAGTGATTTAATCATACCGACAGGATTTCTTTAGAAATCGTAGAGTAATGAAGTGAACAATAAATTACACAATACTACAGCTTGAATGCATTTATTTTAACCGTAAATTATCTTCCTTAGCAGCAATGTGTCACTTGTCACTTCAGTCCGCCGTCATTTATCCTACCCACGCCATCAATATCTCTATCATCATACGAAAACAAATACTGGTATTAAAAACTCGTTTCTTATTCATGTCAATGAAACTGAACGGATAGAAAGAGATAGCGAGAGAGCAAGAGAGAGCGAGAGCGAGAGAGAGAGAGAGAGAGAGAGAGAGAGAGAGAGAGAGAGCGAGAGAGAGAGAGAGAGAGGGAGAGAGAGCGAGAGCGAGAGATAGAAGGAAACCTTTAATCCTGCGTAACAACCACGAATATGAATAATGTATAAAGCGAAATTGATTCAGTTTTCAATACCGCAACAAAGCGCGTACAAAGTCATTAAAGCATATCGGCCCAAGCTGTGACGCTATTTAGCAGAGTCCCGTGATAAATTGCCAGTTACATGGTGACTATTTTAGTGCAGTTTCTCAATCTGTACGCCCGATTCAATGAGAATATTAGTTGGCGGGACTGAAGATTTATTAGTGACAACAGTTATTTTTTTTATAAATTCACAAATAACTAAGTGATGACGCAAATAAATATGCAAATAATGAGTCCATCCGTAAAACTATTAAAAATTGCAGCTAGAAAAACTTACAAAAGTAATAGGATAATTAATAGAATAAATAGGTTAATTAATAGATATTATGATAAAGATAATTACCTTTATCTCATGAGACTTGTACTTAGCGTCCTCATTTACTAAAACGTGTGCACATTCTTCGTGTGTGTATAAAATATTCGTGTAAAAAACACCCTTTAATATTAATATAACTTCATTACAAGCTTGTCTTTCAATGTTAGAAATGCTTCTTGAAACGTTCTTTCATTTACAACACGTGCGAAATATTCCTACGGAGGCGACTATCGTTATTTCAGGATCCAACTAGCAGTACCTTCCGATAGTGTAGCCTACTTAGGTATTGTTTTGAGAAGTCGGGCAATGAAAAATAATGTGATCACTGACTTCATGTTCCTGAAAAAGCAATTTCCATTGCCCTGCAGCCCAAATCATTTTGTAGGTGTAGACTCGGTTTCAATGAACTACTTGTATGTCCAGTAAAGAAACATCCTATTCGTTCTGAGAGTAAACAAACTCCAAGCTTGAAACAATCAACAACAAACAACATTATTTTTCGACAAAAAAAACACAAAAGTTCTAAAGTACATTTTTTTACAACGCCGCGGGCGAACTTGCGCTTTGTTACCGCCCATAGCAAAACCAATAGCGAAATATTCAAATGAAATACGTAAAAATTTCTAAGATCGTAGATTCAAATCGATTGCAAGTAGTGGATTTTCGAAGATCGAATGTCCTGGGTGTCCGACAATGCACGTCCTAATCATATACTGTAAGTCCTCGGCAAATGAACGACACAAGTAACGGATAAATATTACTGAGACTGACTGAAATTGTGTGACTCTAAAGCCCATCATGGCAGTAAAAATGCAGTTGATAACGAAGGCCGCTCGAAGTACAAATTTGAAAAGACAGTGTCAGTCCCTTGTTATTGGTGGGTTGAATGAGCTTCCTAGACAAGTTTCCAGATCCTGGGCATTGGCGAAGAAGAAAAGGACGGTGACGACGACGAAGAAGATGAACGTGTAAAGAAGATGAAAATATGAAGAAGGAAAAAGAGAAGATGTCTGGAAAAAGTAGATGGAGAAAGAGAATGTAAAGAAGACGAAGATGATGAAAACTGTGATGAAGAAGAAAATGAAGAAGATGACGGAAAAGAAGACGACGATGAACATGATGACGAAGATGATGTTTAAGGCGACACTCAAGAAGATTATGAGGAAGAATATGTAGAAGAAAACACTGAAGAAGAAGAAGAAGAAGAAGCAGAAAAAGGCGAGGAAGATGAAGAACGTGGAGATAAAGTAGAAGACGGTGACGAAGATAATGAAGTCGATGAGAAGAAAATGAAGTTGAAGAAGAAGATGGTTGTGAAGATGAAGATATGAAGACGAAGGGCACAATTCAACAGGAGAGCGTGTAGCGTGGTGTGCGTTGAGTCTCGAACGAGATGCAGCTGTGAGACGGCGCAGTTGTAGGGCAGTCGAAGGCAGTGGCGGCGGCGGCGGAAGACGGCGCGGCGGCGGCCCGGAATAGCGTTGGAGCCGCACGTGGCTCTCCCCGTCGCCTGGAGATGCGTCGCTGGGCGGGACGGGGCGGGACGGGGCGGGACGGGGCGGGACGGGGCGGGACGGGGCGGGACGGGGCGGGACGGGGCGGGACGGGGCGGGACGGGGCGGGACGGGGCGGGACGGGGCGGGACGGGGCGGGACGGGGCGGGACGGGGCGGGACGGGGCGGGACGGGGCGGGACGGGGCGGGACGGGGGGCGGGACGGGCGGGACGGGGCGGGACGGGGGCGGGGCGGGGAGGGGCGGGGAGGGGCGAGGAGTGGCGGGGAGTGGCGGGGAGGGGCGGGTTGATACGGGGGCGGGAGGGGAGGGGTGGGGAGGGCGGGCCGGGGAGGGGGAGGAGGGAGGGTTGGGGAGCGAGTAGCAATGGAGCGGGCGGGGCCATCCGGCCAGGTGCTCCACGATACGCTGCACCCGGCTCCACAAGGAGCTGCATCTAGGGACCTTTGGATGTCACAATGTCGATACTTTCCTTGCGATGTGACACTAACTTCAGTCATTCACTTAAGATGTTGAAGCAAATAATATTCGATACTTTTATTTCGACACATCACTGATTATAGTAATTGACTCGAGACGGATTTAGTATCGAGAAAATGGAATGTACAAAAAAGTACAAAGAAGCTTATGGTCATTAAACTGAGGAAATCTAGAGAACTGTTGATTGCGACTTAATTTGTGTGCTGAGAACGATCACATTTCTGACTAATAAAAAAAATTGAGTTTACAAATGCTTACAAAAAATAGTTCCCTTTACTACTGACATAATTAAAATTGACTAAGTATATCATTCGATATTAGATTTCTCATATCAAAACGACATATCATAGTTAATGAAATAGATATTTTGAAAATAATATTGGAATTATTCTTTTACATTTATGGACTTTTGGGGTACATTTTCATTTCGTTTTTAACTATCGTTCTTTCTAGCCCAGATGTTCTAGGAGACAAAGAAGAAAGCGTGTGAGAAAAACTCGAGAGGGCCTTACTATTAAAGAACACTCAAGACTGTTATTGTCGAAATTTTGTTATGATTATCAAGGATGAATAAAATTACGATAATGAAATGTTATTTTTATTTTTTCGAAATTTGACAATAACATTTTACCACCTACTCGTGTGTATCTTTTTCCATACTGTTCATCTACATCAAACGTCCGGTTGCTTCCTTTGGCTTTCAAAGGAGCGAGTCCAACTACTATTATGAATGTTCACATGTAATCTATTTTCATCACGTATGATGACGTTTTATCGAAACTCTGAAATGAAGAATTTTATTGTTTGTAGAGTAATCTTCGTTATTGGAAAAAAGGACACGAATGATATTTCTAGACAAAATGTACAATGTGAATGTTGTGGCTCATCATTTACTGTTGATTTGTGGAGCCCCCTCTCTTTTCGTGGTTTTATGCCATTCCACCCATCAATTCCATTTCCCGATCAGCTAATGAACCATCTATCGCTGTCAGCTGCAACTGTACGCAAGCAATAAACCCACGCGCGGCCGCCCTGTTTGTGAACGTATTGCGCGCGCTCTTTGTAGGTATAAACGGCCGTGTAATTGAATCTGCAAACGAGGACGGCGGCGCGTGCGTGCGCGCGCGTGCGTGCTGACGGTCCGACGAGCACGCGTGCGTCCAGTCGCCACGCGCCTCCGGCCATGGGCCCGCGACCGCGCGCGAAAGAGAGGTCCCCGCAGGTGCAACTTCCTGGAAGCGGCGACTGCAGCGCGCCCCGCGCCCATTCTGGATTCGGCGCTGCGCGGCGGCGGGGTCGACGAACACGCAGAAATAGACGCTGCCCGCCGCCCCGCCCACTCCTCGCTCGTCCAGCGAAGCTCTGACGGCGCCCGACTCCCGCTCGCAGCTAGGCGCGTCTAAAAGCCGTACTAACGTTATTGCCTTCGGAGTAGTTATACATCCACAACAAAACATTGATGTTGCCAAATATCGATGTTAGAAATTAAACATCGATATAATTTAATAAAAATTATATATCGACCAAAAAACATTGATATTTTTAAACATCTAAGTTTTAAAGATGATTTAATAACCTCTAACATTAAATTCTTTTGCAACAAACATTAACTTGTCAGTAGCCCAGTTTATTACTTTATAACTGAGATCTAAGTGAAAAAGAGTTTAAAAAAGGCCTTCGGTGTGCGAAATACGAGGCAAGTCATGCGAAATATCGGTGAGTTGGCTAGATCTTGCCCACTCCTCGCTCGTCCAGCGAAGCTCTAACGGCGCCCGACTCCCGCTCGCAGCCAGGGCGCGTCTAAAAGCCGTACTAACGTTATTGCCTTCGGAGTAGTTATACATCCAGAACAAAACATTGATGTTGCCAAATTTCGATGTTGGAAATTAAACCATCGATATGATTAATGCTATAATATAATAAAAATTTATATATCGACCAAAAACCATCAATATTTTAAAAATCTTTGTTTTAAAGGTGGTTTAGTAACCTCTAACATTAAATACGTTCGCAACATATATTAACTTGTCAGTAGCCAGTTTAGTACTTTATAATTGAGATTTAAGTGAAAACAAAGTTTAAGAAAGGCCTTCAGTGTGCGAAGTAGGAGGCAAGTCATAGGAAATATCGGGGAGTTGGCATGATCTCGCCCACTCCTCGCTCGTCCAGCGAAGCTCAGACTCCCGCTCGCAGGGACATTATTGCGTTCGGAGTAGTTGTACGACATCAACAACAAAACACTGATGTTGCCAAATATCGATGTTAGAAAGTAAAACATCGATATAATATAATAAAAATTTATATATCGGCCAAAACCATTGATAATTTTAAACAACCTAGTTTTAAAGATGGTTTAGAAATGTCTAATATTGAATTCGTTCGCAACAAATATTAACGCGTCAGTAGCCCAGTTTATTAATTTTTAATTAAGATTTAAGTGAAAACAAATGTAAAGAAAGCCCCCCCGTGTGCGAAATACTAGGCGAAAAAATAGGAAACGTCACGGTGTTGGGGTGATCTCAGGTGAGGGTTGGGTAAAAATTGCGAGCAAGCAAACTGGCAATCAAGCAAACAATGGTGGATCAAGCAAAGAAACTGGCAATGGCAAAATCAGTTATTGGTAATTTTTCATTCACAGAACATCGAGATTAAAACGTAATAACATCGATAATACAAAAAAAAATCGACTTCAACATATCGATGTTTCTACAAAAACATCGACATCTATTTGGAATCCCTAGTTCAGAGTGTTTTTTCAAGGAAAACAACATAGCAGAAAAAATGTGAGGATTTCAAGTGTTATTAGCAGTGTCGTAAAATACAAGGAATCCATCAGAAAAACGAAGACACGCATAGATATTTATTAAGGCAGTGGGTTCTTATTAGAAATCATAGATGGTTCAAACGTGACAAAAACACGCGATTGGTCTCAAGTAGAAGTTATAAAAGACTGAAAACTCAATATCAATCGAAAATTATAAAGAGCGTGAAATGTCCCGAAGGAAAACTAATGAGAACACGTGTGTACTAATTTCACACACCACACACCACACACACACACAGACAGCAAGAGAGAGAGAGAAAGAGGGAGACAGAGAGAGAGAGAGAGAGAGAGAGAGAGAGAGACAGACAGACAGACAGACACACAGACAGACAGAGGCAGACAAATAG
>JAZDUA010001501.1:0-61704 GCA_038098605.1 Gryllus longicercus
AGGCTAGGGCGGACAAAGAGAGAGGCTGGAGCCGCGGCCGGTCGCGAGCTGACTGACTCCCGCCGCGGCCCGTGTGCCACTTCCTGCGGCGCGGGAGCGCGGGCGGGGGGCGGGGGGCGCGGGCGGAGGCGCGGGCGGGAGCGGGAGCGCGGGCGGGGGGCGCGGGCGGGAGCGGGAGCGGGGGAGCACGGGCGGGGGACGCGGGCGGGAGCGCGGGCAGGGGCCGGGGGCCGTGGCGCGGGGGGGTGAGAGTGAGGGCGGGGGGCGCAGGCGGGGGCGCGGGCGGGGGCCGGGGACCGTGGCGCGGGCGGGGGCGTGTGCGGGGGCGGGGGCGCGGGCGGGGGTGAGGGTGAGGGCGGGGGCGCGGGCGGGGGCGCGGGCGATGGCGCGGGCAGGGGCCGGGGGCCGTGGCTGCGGGCGGGGGGTGAGGGCGGGGGCGCGGGCGGAGGCGCGGGCGCGGGCGGGGGGCACGGGCCGGGGCGCGGGCGGGACGCGAGCGCGGGCGGGGCGCGAGCGCGGGCGGGGGGCGCGGGCGGGGGCCGTGGTGCGGGGCGGGGGCGAGGGGGGGGGCGGGGGCGCGGGGGCGGAGGCGTAGGCGAGGGCGCGGGCTGGGGCGAGGGTGCACTAAGTGGCGCGGGAGCCCGCCCTCGCACGCGCCTACACGAGCGAGCGATTGGAGGGGGAAGCGAGGGGGAGGACGTGCGATACTTTGGGTACTTGAACTATCGGTGCTTTTATTTTCCATGTCGGTAGTACCTGTAAAGCGATAATAGGGAGTTTGTGCCAACTCGAACTTTAAAACACTATCGAACGTTAAAGCACCAGCTTCTGCGCATGCGCAGATACACTAAAACGGTGCGAAACTGGAACTCGCGCCTGAGAAGACCGATAGTGCTTAAACGCTCGAGGAGGCACCAACTCCTAATGAAGAGACGGATGCGAGTGCAATCCACGTGGCTGCTGGAGTTGGGAGCGGGTGGGCAGTGCCCTATAACTTCCATATAACGTGATGGGGACCATTACAGTGACGCGCTCTAGAGCAGCACCTTCTTACACGAACTAAAGCACGAAATGCTATTAACGTTATTTAAAACGTGCGTGGGTTCTCGGGACGCAAACACACGCGCTTGATACAAAAGATCGCCTCCGCTCTTCGCGCAACCTTTTCTTTCAAGCGTGGTTTTATTATGAATAAACGAATTTTAGAAGATAAACACATAGTATTTAACTCTTCTTTGTAATTTATCTCAGGAATATCGCTCATAACCCAAGTGTATTCGTATTTTCTTGACCAATTTTTATGTGCGAAAGTTAGCGGGCTTTACCAGCAAGCTGCTATACGGCGACACTAGCGCATCCTATAGTAGCACCTCTAGCTTTGTCGCCAATTTTGACGGAGAGTTGCCGGGCCCTGCGGGTGGGCTGCCGCGGCGTGGCAAGTGGAGGTGGAGGTGGAGTCGGGCGGCCGTTGGCGCGCAAAGCGTCCGGAACAAAGTGGCCTTTACTTTGTCCCCTCCACAGTAACCCTGTGAAGAAGGGGAATTTATTATCTATAAATGTTTATACATTATGCTGCTGCCTTGCGGCTTAAGCAGCTAGAGGCGGGGGCTTTTTTCTTACAACTAATTTACAATCTAGACCTAAAGTTAACTTATTTGCACTTTGGCATTACTAACTTACACTAAAATCAGATTTGTAACACTATGTTATATATTCTACGTAAATTGTTATTATATAGGTTGGTAAAATATTTATTTTCTACATTCACACATCGTTCATACTAGTTTCATTATATACATAACCATTCATTCGCACTTCACTTCACTGCACTGTTCGCCACGGCACTGACTTGGCTCAAAGTGTCCGTGGCGGTCGGGGCCATTGGGAGGCGTGGCAGGTGGGGCGCGGCGGTCGCGTTTCCCCGCGCGTCCCTCGGCCGATGGCGAGACTTCCCCCTGGCGCTCGAGCGAAGTGGCCCAGCGCCGCTGCGCGCTGAGCGTTCTGAACTTGTGGACGCGGCTCGCCGGCGCTCTCACGTCCCGCGGTCACCAGGTCGCAGGCCCGCAAGCCGCAGCCAGGGAGGGTGGACTCACGAAGCCGGAAGGCGGGTCGTGTTCGACTTCTTAGACTTCTCGAGGGCACGTTCGCCCTGTAAAGTGCAGGCGATTATTCTTTTGCGAATGTATGGTAATGGGAGTAGTTTCTCATGAAAGAAATTGAATGTCTTGTTTAGGATCATGAAAATGTCTTCCATCGTTTGGAGGAAGCTACTGTTGCCTGTGCAGATGATGAATTGGACGAATAAATATTCATTTCCTCAAACCCTGGAAAAATTTTTGGAGTATTCTGCTTAGATATTATCGATTCTAGTTTTGAAGAAAACACTCATATTTGCATTATGTATTGATGTCTCGAGAATAATTCATGCTTACTTCCACTCAGCTTTTTTTTCTAAATTTTGTTTCGTATTTGTTTTTCCGTTATTCCTCACAACGAAAATGTTTTCCAGTGTATGGAATAGAGAACATGGATTACTTGATTTAGAATTTGGTATTGATAACTGTATTACCAATGTGGTTTTGAGGCTTTGAATTATAGGGGAAACTCTCATGATAACCATAGTATCCAATACACTATTGTTTTGGGAACTTTCTTGAAATTCTTTGAACGGATGTTGTAAGTAAAATAGCGTGGAAAAACTTTTCCAGATTCTTCACCGATATGTTATGTCCAGAGATAAACAATTATATGACCGGATTTTTGCAACAAAATGTATTTTTACGTTCATATTATTGTTTTTGGTGAGACGCAGGACCCTTAGAGGAAGTAACGCCTTACTTCACAAGGGTAAGACCGGGCTTCCTGAATCAGGTTTATTGCTCGCTGGAGTGCAACGTTTCGTGACCACATCTGTCGGTGAACTGAACCGAAAATGTGGAGAGTGGCCATTCCAGGAAGGAGCACGTGCACCTCGTTAATTGACTCTGCGATCAAAACGAGATTACGTCAGAAGGGGAAAGCTCTTTGTGCACGTTGTCTTCATCTCGTCACCCGTCAGATCAGATGCCCTTCGAACGGAGAAAATACTGTATGAGAGGGAGACACACAGATGAAAAGAAAAGGGTTACGCAGGGACGCATTTCATTCATCCATTCTATCGACATAACTCGTGAACTCCTTCGATCTTAACTGAACCTTCTTAGAACGAAAATTTCTGACAATGCTGTGGGGAGAATCATATGCTAAGAAATTATTATGAATTGTTGGATTTAGATGTTAAATTTATACACTCGTGTATTGGGATAAACGTAAATATTGAGATTTTTTTTCTTCTGAAGTTGGGTGAAGGTTTTTCTGCACTATAAAGTTTTTCACTTGCTTCAACCACAGCATTTGGCTCTGCACATCCCATTAGTGCGAGTTGTTGAATTCATTTCGAGTTTGAAGTGAATCTTCAGAAACGCAAAGGCGGAACCGCCAAGGTTCAACCAGATATACGGATTGGATCACAGGACCTACAAGCTAATTTCGCTCTCTTAGGCAGCACTATAACACGTTTTGCGACAACTATCTATTTTTGAAAATATTTTTGGGGACGTAAATCATTCATCTCCAAATATGTTAGGAGACGATTGTTAGTAGTTGTTCAACAGCCAGTGCGCATATGACCTCCATTCATGGTGTAACGTCCCAATCGACAGTGACACATGTTCATCGACTTCCTGTCAACCCCTTATGAGAAATAATAGTCTTTTTCAGTAATAAAAAAATTACAATTTAATTAAAGTCCCCTTTCTTACTGTTTCACAACCTACTTCAATGCTTTTAAACACCACTACTAATGTCTTTACCAAATAATGTATACAACTGCATAAAACCCACAGTTCGTGGAACTGCGAACCTCTCGATTTGTCTGCACATCATGAAGCTTTCTGCTTGTTTAGCAGGCCCTTCCAACGTTATAACCCATGCCTAGGTAGGACAAATGACACGTATGACGATAACCCGTAACGATACAGTGTGTACAGCCGCGACCTCCCTTTCCTTTGGACGAACTTTTCCCACGTGTGGCGACGCAGGTGCGCCTGCACGAAAGGAGGCCTCCGCCCCTTCCACCTGCGCCCAGGTCGGGCGTTCGCGCGCGCGGGCCGGTGGATGCTGCTGGAACCTGCCCGCGCAGCGCACCTGCCCGGGAGGAAGGGTCGTGGAGCAGGAAGAGGCGACCCTAGACGCCGAGAGGAGCGCGATCTCAAAGGCCGCCGCCATTTAATTTCCCCTTACCTGATAGACCTGCCAGGCAGCGTACAGGTGTTGCGGAGAAGTTATAGAAATTGAAGGCATGATAGACTTTATTGTTTCTATTAATATTGGTTTCCAACGCGCACAATAGCGTATATCTCGAACTCCTTCGAAGACTGGAAAGAAACACAGGTTTGGCGCATAGGATTACGCCACTCTTCTTTATATCTCCGGGCTGTTGCTATTCCCAGCGATTCTAAATACCCAGGAGAGCACCCAACGGGGAGATAGTAATTGGGACGTCATTCCCCCTCCCCATAGAAACAAGACTCGTACGTATTAAAAAAATATAGCTTCTACTATTTTTTTATTCGTACAAGTTATTCAGCATATCAATGTTATACATATAAACTTGAAGTCAATAATACGTTTCATATCGAGCATCAATGAAAACGTATTTATTAGAAAACAATTCAGCTGGTCACTGTACCTTTGCCCCTACCCTTCCCCCTAGAGAAAATCCTGTATGCGTGCCTTTGCAGATACCATCATTCTACATAATTCTACCCAAGGTAATCTATCAGGAACTCTCTGTCATGCCGCGCTTTGTCACAATCTCTCCTCAACTCGTGAACGCTGCCTGGCGTGGCGAGTGGACGAGAGGTTATTAAATGGCTGCAGCGGTGCAGGTTGCGCTGTTCCCTACGTCTAGGGCCCCTTAGCTCCACCGACGCCCGTGCGCGCGCGGGGTGGTGGATGCTGGAACCTGTCCGCGCCGCGCACCTGCTCGGGCCACGGGAAGAGGCGGCTAGCGCCCGCCTCCGGGAAGTCGTTCGAGCTGGGAAGAGGAAGGAGCGAAGCACTTCGCGCTGGGCATTGCAGCCATACGGAAAGCTTTTTTTTTTCTTTTGTCCCCTCCACAGTAACCCTGTGAAGGAGGGGAATTTATTATCTATAAATATTTTTACATTACGCTGCTGCCTTGCGGCCTAAGCAGCTACAGGCGGGGCTTTTTCTTACAACTAACTAACAATCTAGACTTAAAGTTATCTTAATTGCACTTTGGCATTACTAACTTACACTAAAATCATTTTTGTAATTCTATTTATTTATTTATTCTACGTAAATCGTTTGTATATATTGGTACATTATTATTATTATTATTATTATTATTATTATTATTATTATTATTATTATTATTATTATTATTTCTACATTCACACATCATTCATACTATTTCCAGTATATACATAACCATTCATTCTTCCCATTCATTCACACTACGGAACATTCACTACGGATTCATTCACATACGGAAAGCAGGGCCATTGCATTGTCCGCTGTCATTTCCATGTCTTGTATTTCTGGCAGGGGAGGGTGGAGCAATTAAAGGAAGAATCTTTAGGGAATAATAGTCTGCCAAATAAATCTCCGGGAGATTTAGTATTCGTAAAGTCGACTTCCTCTTCTTCAGTATCTGTTATGTATAACGGAAATTCCGACTTATCAAATATGGGAGAACAGAACTAAATTAATTTCTGACAAAGAAACATCGCAATAGGTGGGGTTGATACTATATTCGTGCTAGAATTGAAGCGTTTAGTTTCAAAAGCGTGTAAGTGGCAGATATTAGATTGGTGGGAAATAACGAGAAGACAATGGATGCGTTGCTGGAGGTCGAACTGAGGCTATCTCGTGACATTTTTATTGGTACTATAAAATGACGTTCATTGTCCCACAGAATTCTCTATGGGTACCTCTTACTCCCTTGGAGCCACAATAATTCGTATTCCCCGCTTAAAAACAAATGCATAAAGATTACATAATTAAAAAATTCATTATTTAAAATATGTATTTTACAGGTAATAATTTACAATTAAAGCAAATGTACCTTTTTCATAAATAAATAATTGAATCCCATTATGCAACCGCCTTAAACGGCTCATGTACACCCACAATCTAAAAGGCGTGAGGCGTGTTACCATTGTTGCAGCAGCGACGGTGACTGCATTGCTTTATGCGGCGGTTGCGGTCTGTCTGCGCACCTGCACCGAGGTTGGGGTGGGGGTGGGGGTGGGGGCGGGGCCGGAGGGGGGAGTGACGAAGGGGCTTCCGTCCCCCAGGGTGTGGGCGTCGTCGGTTGACCTCGCCCGCCGCCGAAGCCCCAGCAATTGTTGCGGCCGCTCTGGGCTTCGGAATGCGCAGATCGACAGTGTTCGTTTGCTTGCTGCGGGTCTCCCCGAACAGGGCGGAGTTCTCCGGGGTGCAGGTGGCGTTTCTTCGGTTCTTTGAACGCGGCGGTTTGGCCTAGGAGAACTGAGCATTCAGGGTTTGCAGGTGTAGGAATGTTACATTGGCCTGGTGTTAGTAGCGTGTTTCCTGTGTTTTCAAATTGGATGACAGTAAAAAACACCTCAAAATAGTGGAATGTGAGGAGGGGATCGAAATGACGGCATGACATTGAGAAAAAAACCTCGTATGGGATGGGGGTACTCATGGCGTAGCAGCTAGCCTTGCACCGCTGAAGGCTATGTTGACTTCTATTCCTCCATATTGTTTTAAAAAGAAGCATTTTTTTTCAGTAGTCTACACACACGTTTTATATTCTTCCTTCCTTACCAATCATGCAATTTCGTAACTAAATGTCCCCCTCTATTAACATGACCGTATTCAATGTCCCATACATCAAAACCATTTCGCTTGATTAAATCCTCGGGACGAAATTTTTCGGTACTTGGAATTTTTTAATGTCTCCTTCCTATTAAAGATATCTTGGTGCCATTGTGTCATTTAGTATATTTTAGTAAGGAACATTTTATTTTTGCATTTATTTCCTTAGGATGGTTTATTTTTATTCGTACAATACGCAAACGTTTAATGTAATGATTTAGATATTATTTATGAAAAAGCGTTTTGAAAATCGTAAGCTCTTTTTTGGCGTGGGAATCTCTTCCGCGTTGCATTTTCCTATCGTATCAAGATATTAATTATAAATGTTGAACAGTGAAACTCGTAGTTTACGATACCAGAAAGGACAAGGTTTCATGCAGTATAATAGAGTTATCGTATAATTTGCGTTGCTAAACACGGCAGTACTATCTCAAACGACGCCCCGGCACGGCAATATATTTTAGTTCCCTCAGCGCCTCATCTGACGACACTATCGCCACTTTCCCACTCGTAAATGACGATTTTACGTTCGAATCCTCGTCTGACATTTGTAACGGCCCGTCATATCCATCGCTCTGGCTGTAACGGCCGTCCGTGCCGTCCGGGGCTTGGTGGGGTTTTTGCCTCGCGGGGCAACGGGGCGTATGAAGGCTCTTCCGATCATTTGGGCGGCTGCCTCGTAAATTCTTGGCTTTATGACGCGGATCGGCGGGCGGCGAGCGTCCGCAGCCGTAGAGGATCGTCCTTCGGCCATTGAGCGTTGCCTTCCGTCACTCGCTGCCCTATTAC
The DNA here is from genome assembly GCA_038098605.1 of Gryllus longicercus. NCBI lineage: Eukaryota > Metazoa > Arthropoda > Insecta > Orthoptera > Gryllidae > Gryllus > Gryllus longicercus. The sequence goes on from JAZDUA010001501.1 coordinate 7,699, forward strand.
CAGAAGGGACTCTGTTTGGAAAGCATGGAAAAATTAGGGAATTGCGTTGCTCTGGAAGAGGCAGGAAAAGTCAAGGAGTTTGCGGAGGAATTGTTTGATGTCACGGAACATTCTAAGACGGCTCTTTAACTAGATATTACTATTTTAAAAATATTAGTTCAGCAAAAAATAGTCATTCGATTTTTATTTGTTGAGTTTTTCAACAAACAAAAAAGTACTTGGTCCCGGTTAGAGAGCTGACGCTTAGTATCAGAGTTGATTTAATATTTAAAAAAAGGGTGAATTGCTCTACAAATATGGCCAGCGAAAAATAGGAAATAGAAATACCCAAGAAATTCGTGGCCACCATCTGTTGCGGTATTTCTAGAGGAGAGGTATCTTGGATTTTTTCAAATCCTTAAATATTCACAGGATGCTTTAATTATTGTAATTTTCCCCGTTTGAGGGCTGCTAAGGGACTCGAAACAATTTCTGCTTTTTCTTCATTGATTTTTCTTTTTCTCCATATTCTCTGACGTTTCATTTCTTTTGTCCTTCTTCGGACCATTTTGAAATGTTTTTCCCTTCTAAGCGTTGGAAATTTTTAGTCAATCCTCAAATATTTTTTCCAGTAATTTCTAATTTATTCTTAATTTCCAAAGTTTTGTATTGGCCCTTGGCTTTTTATAATAATTCTGATTGTTTGAAAGCTAAGAATTAAATTTGAGTTCCCCGATCATGCATGTATATTGTAAGGTGGTAGATCCACCATCGACTAAGAAAGAGGAATGGTCCAAGATCTCGTTGTGATTTGTTTTCTATTAAATAATGTCCTAAAGATCGTCTGGATACTTTTTTAATTTAATTTTTTCAATAACTTAATAAAATATATTTAAGTGCATTGTTGTGGCTTCTTAACTCTTCAAGAGATACCAAAGAATTTTTGTGCGTGGAGAGTATTCGAAAATTGTTTCTCTACATTTGTCACTTGTGACAATGGCTTTCGAGATGAAGAGAAACCAAGTCTGTAGGTCTTTTTGTTCCGTTTCCTCCAATAGTATTTTATTTCGTAATGCAAACAATAAAAGTAATTATAACGATGAGGTGCGTAACCCTCGTGGAAGACGAATACCTCTTTGAGAACGTGACACGTCCAAAAATGGCGTATAAACGATTATTTCCTGTAATGACCCCTCATATTTCAACTCTAGGCATTTTATTTTATTTCGAAATTTTATGGTACGAACCTGTTTAATTTGTCATTCGCACGGTTATGAGTAATATAGTTCTCGATCTTCTTTTGGTTCGCTTCCGAATAAGACTTTATTTATGGCCGATAGCTGTCAATCGGAAGAAAGAGATGAATCCTTTCTTTTGATCGCCTGTCTTGTGTGTTGGCCATTGGAGACTGCATAAGGCGAGCATCTTCCTTTTCCGAGAACCAGCAAGGTTCTCCCTGGGCACACCTTATGAGGGAGTTCACTTACAACTTCCCACTGACCTATCCGGTTTAACTGGTATTGTGCTTCGCGGTCGAACACAGTATTGTTGGACAACCATAGAAAAGTGAAATACTAAAAGGAAAGAGAAACGGCGTGTTGTCACATTAGCATGGTGCGTTTTTGAGAAAGGATATTGATTCACTCTGGAATGGAATAATTTCGAATTTCTTTGTCCTGTGAAAGAGAGATGTGTTGTTCAGTTTTGTCTGACAGCCGTTCAATACTTTTTCATTCTTCGAAAATTAGATCAATGGAACGAAATTAAAATTATTTCATCAAAATATCGGAGTTTAGGATCTTTTAACCACTTACCATTAAGTAATATATATATATATATATATATATATATATATATATATATATATATATATATATATATATATATATATCAACAGCGAGAACACTTGTGGTTAAAATGAAATTCATGTGTGCTCTCGTTCATTTAAATATTTGAAGAAATTAATTTAAAATATCTTTTGTGTTGTATGAGTATCAATTAATAACGGAAAACAACAGGAACCTTTTATAACACATATTTATAAATACAAAATTGCATGTGTGATTGTCTTTTTCTGAATAAAGAGTCTATGTTCTCTTACAGTTGATTTACGAAAATGAATGTTAGTGCATGGGCTCGTCCGTAAATATTTCCCTTTCAGCCACAACGTGGGAATGGCCCGGTTTTCATTAGGACGGATATTCCGTGTCCCCTCTCGGGAAAAAAACTCGGGAGTGGCTGGTGTTCGTCTCGCCCCTAGACCTCCCTGTCAGGAAACGGGTCCGCGTGTCACCAGCGACCGTCGGGGCTGTTTGGTGGAGCGGCGCGAGCGGGGGCGGTGACAGCGAAGAAGTGGTGATCGTGACGGAAATGTTGGAGACGGTTTACGATCATTGCGTGTGGTTGATTGTGGTTGCTTGCGCCATTGTTGAGGTGACTAGCAGAAAGCTGTGCTGGTGGTGATGGGGGCGTTCGTAGAGAAGCTGCAACATTTCCGATATTTGTTGTTAGATATTTTTGTTTCCGTTATTTGTGCGGGTGTCGATGCTACATAACATTGATGTATGTACCAAAAATTTCGGATTGGTATTGTACATAGATTTTCTGCCTAGTCAACTGTCACCACCGTCTTAGTACTTTAAGCTATTTATACGTTTTGTTCTGAAAATTGAACATTTTTTAAAAATACATATCGAAATTTAAATTTTGTAACAATAATTATATCATTATTAGTAAACCGTAAATGAATGTTAGTATTATGCATTTTTAATGTATTAAAACAATGTTTAAAATGACTTATCTCGTTAAGAGACGAGTCATGTGAAACGCCGCAGGATGGAGACCTTTTGTAACTAGAGAGTTAATACAATGTGCGAAAGGGATTAAAGAATAATCCATATTTTGCGATTGTTTTTTTGTATATATAGTTCCTTAGATATTTTCCTGTATTGATATCAGTCGGTACTGTCAGTTATCAATTTAATGTTCACAATAATATTGACGGAACGTAGTGGCTAATATGAGTATTACTCGTATTTACACTATCTGTATTAGAATCCGATAATATTAAAGGGTTGTTGATATGAATACCAACTACGAGTAAGACGAATCGTAGCATTTATAGCTTTTGTGTGTGGTGGCGGAGGAGGTGATGGTGGTGATGGTGGTGACGTGGCGGCGGTGGTGTGGTTTGGGAGCGGTCTGGCGGCGGGACCGGGGCCGCGACGGCGCCGGTTTGTTTACGTGGCGGGGGCGGGGCGGGGCGGGGCGGGGTGGGGTGGGGCGGGGTGTCGGCTCCTGTGAGCACCGCGGGAAAGGCGCCTCGCATCCGGCGTTTTGTGCTCCCTCCCCGACGCGTCGCCCCCGCCCCCTCCCCCGCCCCCGCGGCTGTCTGTGAGCGACAGACGCCGCCATCTAACACCGCCTGCGTTTTATGCTATCTCCCCTCGCGAGCCGGCGGGCAGGCAGGCGTCGTCGTCTGGGACTGTGGGACACCGGGGCAGCGACAGCGACAGAGGAACTGGGGCTCAGGATTGATGAAGACGTTAGAAACCAGGGACTTGTTGGGATGAAATAATGGGCACTGCATTGTTGTTTATTTCTGCTGTAAATGCTTCGTAAGAAAATTTGGAACAGATTGTTATAACATGTATTAAATACATAATTTAATTATCTGTAACTACTGTACTACTATGTACTACCTGTACTACTATACAGTCTTCATTTTTGAGTCTCTCTTTCATTTGTGGGATATTGAAGAGTCACTCCAGAGTCATCTTCATCGTTTTTCTCTTCAAGCATTTTCAGACGTGATTAATTTGTTCAAACCTCATTTCTCCAAAACACGATATTCAATGTGGGGAAGAGGCTTTTTTATCAGACGTTGTTTTGTGTAGTATTTTATATTACTGTCCTCCAGTCATGGCTGAATTCGAAGTAGCTATCTAGCTGGGGTGGAAAATCCTGCCATCGCACAGTCTGGACTCGAACCCTAGGTTCCTCCAGATCAAATGTACTGCAGTGACATCAGATGATGTTATGAGCCACCTCTTCCGGTTTGATCATGGAGGTGACCTTTTAATCGAAGTGGCCGTTTGATTAGGTTTTCAGTGTGTAGTAGGATTTATTTAGACGTGCCCTTGACGCAAATCATCTGTTACGGTTTCATCCAATCGTGAGCTATGGGGACGTTGAACGTCTCGATTGGATGACACCGTGAACAGCTGATTAACGTCAGGTGCACGGTTAAATATATCCTAGTATATACTGCGATTTATGCAATTCTGCCCCTGGGAGGTATCAGCTGTTGACGGTTTCATCCAATCGGAAACTTGACGTCACCGTAGTGATGTCACTGTAGCGACATATAAGCTCCCTATTGGATGAAACCGTAACAGCTGATTTACGTCAAGTGCACGTTTAAATAAATCGTACTATACACTGAAAACCTGATCCAACGGCCACCTCGATTGAAAGGTCACCTCGATTAGCAGACCGGGAGAGGTGGCTCAGGGCATCATCTGATGTCACCGCAGTGCATTTGATCGGGAGGTCCTAGGGTTCCGAGTCGCGACGGGGGTGGCAGGATTTTCGACACCTAACTAGCCAGCGACATCGAAGTATAGTAGGTTCGCAGTATAGTAGGTTTCCGCGCGCCGACACGTTCCGCCTGCGGCGCATCGCCTCCCCTCGCGGCGCGCGGGGTCCGGGGCCCTGTAATGGTAAATGCATCTACGTACATATGAAGTACGCATTGCTTAAGAAGAGCAATGAATATTTCTTTCAAACTGTACGTGAAAGAAATATCACCCTTCAAACATGTTTAAATTAGGGTCGCGTCTGGAACAGGTGCCCTGCTTAAGGTCATGGGTGATTGGGCTCCCCAAACCGCCGTCAACGCTAACACGATCCAGACGTGGAAACAGGAATGTTTGGGAACTTGTGAGTTTTCAAAAGGGCAAAAGTCCTCTGGCAGTTATGTCAGTTTATTGCGTCCAGGGCATGCCGAGTTCTGGCGGGGGTGGCGTAATGGCCTCGTAAATCTCCTTGTTTCCCATATAAGGATCCTCTAGCGTTGATATCGGACAGACAGCCCAGAGACTTTGCTGTGTCAACTTCACGCTGCTCTGCAGCTCTATTTTTCAATTAAACTTTCATACTTCATCGGACTTGGTCTCTGTACTTGAAACCTCGCTCACCACCACGCTCCTCCAGGGAACTTAGCTTCCCTGCGAACTCAATACTACTGCATCCTGTACTGGAAGCATTTGTAATTGCCTGCAATCGCTGCTAGTAGCACGACACCTGCAGCGAAAGGCATTCCAGCCCGGCGCGGAGGTCGCGGGTCGCATTGCCGCGTGACATTGGCGCGCTGTATAAGGAGCGGCGCGCGAGTGACGGAGGGATCGCGGCGATGTCGCCCGTGCGCGGTGCCGTTAGGCGACACGCGGCAACGCCACGAGGCCCTCTCTTAAGTTGTCGGATTTTCCACCAGTGGATAAATACGTACTAAGAAGAGGAAGCAGATGGTTAGATCCCCTGCTGAATAGGGGGGAATAATGTATTTTTCCAACAAATTGCGTCGGTTATATTTATTATCTTATTAATCTTCAATAATTACAATCAAGAGTTCCATTATATTACTGGGTCCTATACTTATGTCATGTTTACAACCCCGTAAGACTTTAAACAGGCTTTCCCTTTTTATTGAAATATTTGTAAGACTGGGACGCAGCCAGACCAGCTTCGATTTCCCCATGGACCAACTTAAGTCGCGTTGATTTCTTGGAAATAAAAACACCTTAGATGTGAAGTGGGAATCAGATTTTATTTCGTTGTGAAATGCTTTCCAGGGAACTGGAGGTGTGGATATCGGACCAATCTTTCCCAACTCTCGTTACCGGAGTTCAACTTTGTGGAATTTGAAGGCCACGGAGCGGGTTCGCGGTAAATTTTGTCGGGGTTCTCCCTTTTCGTTTGCGTCTCATTCTACCAATACTCAATCATATCACCCATCCATTCATCTCGAAATCAGGTGTGGCCGAATAAGGTAGAGACTGAGAATCGTAATAGTAAGTTGTCACGTTTCCAAGTGTTTATATCCGCGCAGTTGTGTCGGGTTCCATATTCCCACGTGTGTCACGATTGATTCCCGAGCGGCGAGCCTTCGACCGCGACGTGGCCGCGTAGGCCGCCGGGCAGCTGGCGCGCGGCGCGTGTGGGTAGTCGGCGACCTCTCGTAGCGCCGTCGCGGCCGGCGTAGTACGCGCCGCCTCTTCCAACGGACTTGATCTGCGTAGCGGAGTCTCGAGTCTGCGTCGGCGTCGTTACAGCAGCAGAAGCCGGTTGCATGACCGCTCGCCCTCACCTCACCTCACCTCGCCCGCCCTCACCTCGCCCGGTTTCTCGCTGCGCCGAGCCGTGCCCCGCTTTGCCCCGGACCGTGCCCCGCTTACGCCTTTCGGCCCCGCCCTGCCCCTCCCCTCCCCGCTCCGCCCTAGCCCTCCCCTCCCCGTCCCGCCCCTCCTTGCTCCGCCCTTCCCTGCCCCGCCCTTCCCTGCCTTGCCCTTCACTGCACCGCTCTCCGCGCTTCGCCTTTCCCCGCTCCGCCCTGACTCGCCCAGCCCCCCCCCCGGCTCCCTCCCGCTTCCACCCGCTCCCACCCGCTCCCTCCCGCTCTCTCCCGCTCTCTCCCGCTCTCTCCCACTCCCTCCCGCTTCCACCGCTCCCTCCCGCTCCCTCCCGCTCCCTCCCGCTCCCACCCGCTCACACCCGCTCCCACCCGCTCACACCCGCTCACACCCCGCTCACACCCGCTCTCACCCGCCCCCACCCGCTTCCACCCACTCTTACTCGCTCCGAACCGCTCCGACCTATTATGACCTGCTACGACCCGCTCCGTTCCATCTCACCCCACCCCACCCAGCGTCACCCGCCCTCTCTGCTCCGCTTCGCGCCGCATCGCCCGAGGGCGCTTGCGCAAAGCGCGCTGCTGGAGCCGTACAATGTTGGCGCTCGTGGCTCGGATTATTGCGCACGTGGCTTCTGCGCCGTGCAGCGTGCGCCCGACTCGTAATGTTCGACACTGCCACATGTCGTCAGCATTCTTTGCAGCTCGGCTTACTCCAGTCGTGTCGGCCGTTTTTTGACCGGATGCGATAATGAAGTGGCAAAATCGTTCTCACTGCAGTATCATTGTCCGGGAGTGCGTAGGGATTAGACAGTTACCAAAAAACGTCGCTAAATTCAACCATTAGCTTGAAGGGGAATTCTTAGGGTTGCTCTTATGTGTAGTCTTCCGTGGTTTTTCTGAGAAATAGCTGGGGAATGCCGTAGCCAGCTGTGGGCAGTGGGTTTTGGACTATGGACGACACGAAGGGCGAGATCTTTCCTTTTTCGTCCTGTCCTTATCTTGCATTACACACACACACACACACACACACACGCACACACACATACACACACCTGCATGCACTTCATTTCCACGGATGACGTGTGGGGAGATCAATCAGAAGCTTAGAACTTGTTTGACTCGCGCGATATCCCGCTGGAGGGCGATACTTCGATGCGAAAAAGATGCAGACGCGACATTAGGTGGGCGCTTGATCGCACGTTCCATTAAACGTCGCCATCTCTTGGGGTATAACACACACACACACACACACACACACACACACACATGGGACTGACGACCATTGGAGTTCACTGCTCTCTCACGTGCACTTCTTTCGATTCCAACTCTCGCTCGCGACCGCAACGTGTCGCCACGGCCACAACCATTTCCTTAGGAGCGGACGGCCTGCGGCAGCGTCGGTCGCCCTCGGCCCCCCCCCCCTCCCCCGCGCTGCGGTCCCGAGCAGAGAAAGTGGTGCGGCGGAGGCGGCGGAGACGGAGGCGCCGATGAGTCTGCACATCAATGGGTGACGCTGCGCCTCCGGGCGGCCCTCACCGCACCACGCCCCGCCCCCCTTCCACTCTCGTCGCCCACTCGCTGTCATCTCAGCGCCCAACGCCTGAATGCGTTTGGAAACGGGCGAAGTGAGCACGATCACCTATGATTCAGATGCGATATTGTTCTCGGTAATGCGCGAAGGTTGTGATGAAATGCAGAACGTGCGGGAGGTGTGAGTCATTGCAATACGCAAGACATTTGCTTGCATTAATCACGAAAGTATAGTTACAGTTATCGCTGGTTGCGTGTCATAACATATCGCTCTAGTTTTTGTTTTGATAGGAATATGTATGAGAATCGTATGCCAAGGTATGTGGTAAGCCCCATTGGTGTCTCACAATGGTTAGTTAATATTCCATGAATTAATTAACCAAAAAATTACGTCTTTCTAGGATAAAAATCTGAATGCTCTGTTGGTAGAACATTCGCTGATGTTTGTAGATTCCTTCTCTTCACCACCACGTTTCCTGACATGGAAATCGTTATCAAATAAAGTGTAATATTCCTTATCGATTATCTTACTTTCGTAATTGAAAGAAAAGAGACTATATTTCGTAAAAAAGTGTTCGTTTCGTCATCCAAGTAAACGATGCGCATGTTTACGTTACTGTATTTCATCCAACGAGCCTTTGCTATTCAACGGCCTAGGAAGGTTCAAGTTAGTATTCCCATGAGAGCAAGGTCTCTTCCTTTACGACTTAGCCGCCATCTAGATCCGCTACATGTGTCAAGTAGTCTCCACCACTTCCACCTACATCTTTCAGGGCTCAGCTTGAAATGTATTTTTAATCTCTACCTAAAGGAATTATGTCTTCGTCTGCCCATCACGAAATTAGTTCTTTCAAACATAATAATTACAAAATTTATTTTTAGTGGCTTCACAAATTATGAAAATACATCAAACTTGACAACTTGAAGCTAAATTACCAATCATCATCCTGAGTTATCCTTATAACCAATTAAACCATTTCTTAGAATGACCAATACATTAGCATTTACTATTGCTGCCGTGCTCCCACATTCATTATTACATTACAGTTCTACTAAACATAAAAGTTGCGTGAAGGGTCACAAACGGCCGACTTCAGGAAATGCTAAAAGGAATTGCCCGTTCGACGCCCGCACAGTTACTCCAAGGCCTCGGCGGCGGCGTGTCCACGTTCCGCTGCGCACCGCTCTTCGCCAGCCCGTCTCTCTTCGCCACCCCTGCGTTCCCTGCACACACACCTGCCCCGCCTGCGCCCTCGACCTCGCATCCGCCCCTGCCCCCTCCCCCTCCCCCGCCCTCGCCCAGCCCTCGCTCTCCCCGTCGCCCTCGCCCCCTCCCCCACCCCACCCCACCTCCGCCCTCGCCCTCGCCCTCGCCCTCGCCCTTGCTCCCGCCCGTGCCCTTGCCCTCGTCCTCACTCTCGCACATGCCCTCGCTCTCGCCTTCGCTTCCCATTCTGCCGTCTCTTGCTCACGCCCTATTTCGTCCCCGCCCCGTGTGCCTCGTCTTTCCGGCCTCTCGCCTCCACCTAACCCGCGCACTCGCCCCCTCCCACTCGCCCCCGCCCACTCGCGCCCGCGCACTCGCCCCCGCCCACTCGCCCCCGCCCACTCGCCCCCACCCCACTCGCCCCCGCCCACTCGCCCCCGCCCACTCACCCCCGCCCACTCGCCCCCGCCCACTCGCCCCCTCCCACTCGACCCCCGCCCACTCGCCCTCGCCCACTCGCCCCCGCCCACTCGCCCCCGCCCACTCGTCCCCGCCCACTCGCCCCCGCCCACTCGCCCCCGCCCACTCGCCCCCTCCCACTCGCCCCCGCCCACTCGCCCCCGCCCACTCGCCCCCGCCCACTCGCCCCCGCCCACTCGCCCCCGCCCACTCGCCCCCGCCCACTCGCCCCCGCCCACTCGCCCCCGCCCACTCGCCCCCGCCCACTCGCCCCCGCCCACTCGCCCCCGCCCACTCGCCCCCGCCCACTCGCCCCCCGCCCACTCGCGCCCGCGCACTCGCCCCCTCCTTCCTCTTGCTCTCGCCACTCCTCCCCCGTCTCCCCCTGTCATTACTTGTCGTCCACCGACGCATGCCGCGTCCCCTTCCGTGTTTTGTTGGCTGCGCGGAAGCTCGCAGTCGCCGGGCGGCGGGAGTTCCGCTCCGAAGCTGCCACCACCGCCACCGCCACCGCCAGCGCCACCGTCACGCACCGCGCCTCCTCTCCTTGAGGAGCTCCCGCAGGAGGCTTCGAAGCCACTGGCGGTGACCTCGCGATCCGCTAAAGGAATCGCGCCACGCGAAAACGCCTTAAAGCGGTCCATACACGAGCAAACTGGGCATGCAGACTTGGTGCCGACTGTAAATCTGATGTCATTGCTACCAGCTCCGTTATGGGGAAAATGCCTCAGATTGTCCATCGCTGCACACCCGGGTTCTGAGCTGAGATTGAACGTTTATGGTCACCTTGCATTCCTGGGCGGATGATCCTTCTTGGGGTGTTATCAGAAATATCTTTTACTTATGTGGTATGGCTCCTTTTTGGTATAACATAGTTAATTGAATAGAAGAGCGGAAATGTTAATTAAAGAATCTACAGGAAAGGTATAATCGGCAGGAAAAACAAAAATTGAATAAATATATTTTTCTCATGTGCTAAAAATGTTAAGTCATATTTTCTCGTTCTGTCTGGTAGGTCTTTCCGCTTCTGGAACTGTTATTTTCTTTTGTCATTTTTTACAATTTTTGTTCATAAGCATGGATTAACAAAGTACTGTGTACTACTGGAAAAAAGTGTGTGGCTTACAAAACATTGTCAACACAACTTCTGAGTATGTTTTACTCGCGTTTTTAAACGTTTAGTCACTCTGCGTGTTTTGCAAGATTTCAGTTGACATTTTCTATGTACATGATAATTACGACCACAACCTTGGGCTTGTTTAGTTCAACTCAAAAATTAATCGTTTCTGTTTCTCACTAAAAGAACATTTCAATTATCGGGTATCATGTACGTTACATTTCAATTTTAAACCATGTTAAGAGTTCCCCCTTCTTTAAGCCATTTTTACGGATTGTGAAATCTCACTAGTATCCCACCGTAAAACACGGTACATTTTGCAAGTCCCCTTGTTCCGCTCGTGGTGAGATCAGCAAACTCCCAATGGCAGTTTCTTTTCCATGTCCATAACTCTACCCACGCGGCGTCGCTGTTGGTAGTAATTAACCTTCAGGCCGGTCCGAACAAAAAGAACAGCAGTAGCTGTGCCGGCGGCGGCGGCGCGGGTCAAGGTGACGGCTGGGCGGCGTCGCCGGTCTCGGCCCCGCCCGCAACCTTTGGCGCTGGCGTCGGGTGCGGTCGCGCCAGAGGCCCCACATGATTGGGGGAGGTGCAGACAAAGGAACTGCACACTCGGAAGAAACGAATTCTTTTTTTTTATTGACGCGGAGAAACTCGGGTTTAAGGACGGCGAATCGAATGATTTGCGGGTAAATTGAGATCAAATACTTGTGGAATGTATGTCGTAGGAACAAGTTTAGTTTAAGAGCAAGACGAATTTTGGAGACTAGCTTTTTTAGAGACAATTTTCGCGAACTGTTGTGGAGTTGAGAGAATATTGAAACTGGAAACAGGATGCTAAAACTTAGTTCGGAGGAATTTAATATTTAATAATGTGGTATTCCCTCACGTTGTTGAATGAACTGGCACATCAGTCTGAGAAAAAAATAAACTTCATATCGCACCTCCATTAGAAAAGTGACATAAGTACGAAATGCTCATTTTTCAGCTAAAAGCTGCTAAGAGGTTACCAAGAGGTACTGCTACTATTCTGAAGTTGATGGTGAATATTTGGTACAATCTAAAACGAGTATTACAGAACTAAAAAAACTTAAAATTGCAATTTCTGAGAAATCAGAAATTCGCACTTGTGTCACTTTTCTATTGGAGGTGCGATATGGCATGGTACACTATCTACATATGGATGACACAATAATAATTGAATTACCATTAACCGCAGAATATTCCCACACTTGCGAAACAAATTACTAATACTAATCCATCTCTAGGTTTGCTCCTCGGAGTTCTTTTCCTTGTAGTAAAAGTTCCCCGTGGAAACAGAAGACGTGCGCCGATGCGTGTCCGCTTCTGTTGGCCGGCCGTGCGTACGCGCTCTTCGCAGCGCAGAAGGTAGTGGCACAACTGCACGCCTTTAGCAGCTTGTTTGCATTCTAAACGGTTTTCTAAACTCCCCGTACACCGTTGGTTCGAGAATTCGCGAGGTGCTGAGCAACAACAAAAATTGGAATGCGTGTCTGTTTAAATAAAACATCCGCCGCGAAAATATGCAGCCTTAAAATTCTCATGGCTGAGTATAGCTCTGGTTTGTTATTTTTTTTATTTATTTATTATTTCGCTATCTCTGTTTTTTATGAAGGTGAGTTTGCATTTGCGTATACCTTCTTCTTTGTGACTGCTTGCCTACTTCCTTATTTTTGAAATTAAAACTTTATCATGTATTGTATGCTTTTTTCAAAATGACCTGTCGATTTAATATTTCCTCTTGAAGCCTGTCCTTGGAGGTTGCCTTCTTAGATTTATCCTCGTAGGTGTTCTCACGTTTAAATGCTTCCATTTGTGTTAGAGTGGTCTTGTTGCTTTCTGCTTAAGCTTCTTACTTTCCGTGCTGTTGACCGGGCTATTACATACTTACCTGTCACAGTACGTGGTCAGTTGCTTCATAATTCTCGTACACTTTACTCTTGATGCTAACTATAATTATCACTGTATCGTAATATCTCATCGGAAGACGTCCTGTTTCAACTCGCTTGTTCTGACATTGTTTTTCTTCTCTTTAGCAGCATGTCGCGTGTGTTGTGTTTCTCTTTTTCTCGTCCGACCCGTCCGAACCAGCTTCCTGGTCGTTCCCTAAGTGTCCCGCCCTCCGCACGTCTATCAACGAGGCGTTTGGGCGTGGTGATGAGAGGGCCTTTGAACTCGCCGCCAAATTACTGGCTTTACAATGACTCGTCGCGGTGCTATATGCGGACGACCATTGTCAACCACGCACGCAGTGAATGTCGTTTGTCATCGCACAGTTGGTACGCTTGGAGTAGCTGGAGGAGGAAGAAAAGCAGTTTGCGAGTATTCTTTTATGGCTGGGCGGGTGGATATGGTTATACTACACGACGTTTCAATTATGAGAGCTTTTTTTTTCTTACAATTATGGCTGGTTTGATTTACAGTCGTCTTGACGTAACTGAAATGGCATCGATGTTTTTTTTTTTAACAATGCGATATGCCATATGTGCGTGGATAGCTCAAGCGCATCGTTTGAGAGTACACGTAAAGGCTTGTATGACACATCAATGCTTCAGTACCTTCTACGTGCTTATTTATGCTTACAATACCCTCCATGCACAGTCTGTGTATTTCTACTTTTTGCAGACAAATACTAACGTTGAATTGTTTGGCTCCAATAGGCTACCTGTATTGGTTGAAGGGAATAGATGTTTCTGAATCCTGGAATACTGCTTTAGTCACTACTTAATCCCTGCATTTTCTGTATTCACTTTCTTAAAAAGTAAGTGAGAGTGGCGGAATGACCACGTCTTTTTTTTCTCTAACGGTTTAGATTTTCCTTTCAAACTTTCTTCCGGGTTCTTTTCCCGTTTCAGGTATTCGAAACACGCGTTTTTGTGCTGGATGTTCTACTGCATTGTATAAGAGCAACCACTATTCTTCTTCCAAAAAATCGTGAATAGAAATTACTTTATTTTGAATGCACACTAACTCTTTCAGCTAGTGGAATGAAAAGTTATACATTTTTCTTTGTTGCAGGTGAGTGTTCAGAGAGGGAGGCATTACACGACACGCATGGTAGTAGCAGTAATGGTGAATGCATGGAAACCAGTTGATATGATGAGTACTTTTTTCGAAGTTGTTTCTTCCAAATAAGTAATAGATGTTTCTGTGGAGAATACAGAAAAAGTGTTTTGCTGAACAATAAAATTCTGTTTTTTTTAAATGAAGTCATTGATTTAATGATATTGCAATAGTGCCACTATTCAAGGAAAGGGGTTAGTGAAATTACAAAGTGCAGGAAGATAATATGAAGAATAGTCTCTGATCAAGATACCGTCGGTGCATTACAAAAGGGAACATAAAAAATGTAATTTTGCTGGCGAACACTTTAAACTTGGGCGGAGCAGTTTATTTCTTAGACTTAGTGTTTTAGTCTGCCTCTCGGCTGTTTTACGAACTATGTTTACGAAGTTTTTTCTAGTAAAGATATAAAATGTTTTTCACTAAATATTTACAATTTTTGAAATGCGTTCCTTTCCTTGTACACATACGTATGTACGTAAAAGCATACGTACTTATTCTCGCTCATAGGACCTGTTTGCTCTTGCTGTTGCTTCTTCGGCGAGTGATTGTCGATGGCGTTGACCTCTCGTTTGTTTCCGCGCGATTCAACCGCGGCGCCCACCATGAAACATGTCTGGACAAGCACAGCGCGTCGCGAGCGTATGCACGGCGTGTATCACATCGCGAGGGTTCGTTTTCAGCACAGGTAGGGCGGGTAGGCCAAGCGGTTGCACGGGGAATCTCGAGCGATCTCGAGAAGACAATCGCCGAAGCCCAGTTGGACAACAGTTAGTTTTCAGCAGTGATCGTCACCCCTTTCGGACCTCAAGGACCACTAAATTCATACTTTGAAATACCAAGGACCACTAATATGATTAAGGAGTTCGATATATTAAATAATGATGGGAGAGCTACCACGTCTTTATTACTTCTATTAATACAAAACAAAAATGCAATTATGTCCTGGCCACCATTTTCTCGGAGATAACCGGTGGTCTGATCCGCTGTCCCGGAGGGCGTACAAGGTCGAGTATTCGAGTACGTGTGATTGTATATTCGTAGAGAATCTCCACTGCGAGTGGCTTTAAAGCGCAGCTGCCAGAAAGGCTGCGCTCGCCGCTGCCACCCACACTTCCCGCGTCGGCTAAAGGGGGAAACGGGCGCTCCGTTAGTCAGCTACCACCTGCGCCGCCGCCGTCTGTCCCCCTGCTTCCGTTCTGTGCGGGCGCGTGCGAACGTGCGCGCTCCCACCTCCCCTCTCCCCTCCCCCCCCCCCCCCTCACACACGCTACTACCGTCTGCGGTGGCGGTTGTTCCCACCCCGTCAGCTCACGGTCGCTACTTGATTGTTTACTGACGTATAGGTGTTGTGGTGCGTTATCGTTGGCATTTCTAATGAAATAATTATATGCATTGTCATTGCCAACAATAGTATTTATTATAAGAGCAGCTTTCGATGGCTTAGCCATCATCATCAGTTGTTAGTCGTTGTTGTGGCTTCCATTGAGCAGACATGTTTATCGACGGCTACTCTCGTATCATTCCACACAGCCAATCACAGACTCCATCGAGGCCTCTGAGAGTGATACCCATTGACAAACTTGGTTCATTCACTTCAAGCCCCATGAAAAACCTCTAGTAGCCATGAGCTCAAAATTTTGTTGTTTTACTGTCTACTTTCGTATCATTTAACCCATTCCGATACCTCAAGTGGTTGCAATTTTTCAGCTTATGCGTCATTTGAAATTCATTCCAACAAGAACACGCAGTGTAGGTATCTTATAATCGATCTATTTTTATTGTAGATTACTAAAATATAGCAAATGCTCATTCGTTTACCTATTATTCATTAATCATTAACGGTACCAATTAAAACAAAAACAATTGATTAGCAATTCCTAGCGTGTGTACTAGAGATATGCCACGTTATAGCCCTCGTTTAAAGACGGTCCTTATCCCTTGCCGCGTTGGGAACCTTTCTTTTCCTCCTCCCTGGGCATCAGCCATCCGCCTGTCACTGACTACGGAGAGCACTCGAGGGCTGGAACTAGTTGCTCTTTGGTTCGGACGGCGGCGGCTGCTGACAAGCGGAGTTGCCGCACGTCCTTTCGACAACACCAGGTATTCTCGCCCCCAAGTGAATGTAACTCTATCGAATGCTCTGTAGTTCAAACCGTGGTATCCTTGTGCATCATATTTAAGTAAATGTACCTATTATGAAATCCTATCATCTTAATTTTTTCATCACCACGCTCCAACCACACCCGGTGGCGAAGCGAGCGCCCCGCAACCACGCTCCACTGCAGCCGTCGAGAGCAGCGTTCTCGGGTTTATAGGCCGTTGGCCTCTTTACTGAAATTCTCAGCCCCCTCGCCAATGTCTCCGTTACGCTGCGCTGGGAGAAGTGTTGATTTTACGACGCCGATTTACAATCCTGGTTACGCGTCGCTGCAAATGAAGGTCGCCCCTCGTGCAGCGCCCCCGCATTTTCCCCTGATGCCGCTCCTGTTTCTTTGGCGCCTTTGCGTCACCCAATCGGAATTGCGCGCCGCTAATGCTTTTATTCCACCACCGTCGTCGCAATGTGTTGCAGTAGGTTCTATTCGGGGAATAGTAGTTACTGAAGTTTCTGTGACGTTGTGTTTCTGGGTTTGTGGATGGGAGGCAGTTGTTGATGTTTGTAGTTTACACTAAATTAACAAATTAAAAAAGGAAGATAGTTTGTGAGAGCGAGAGAGTTTGTGAGAGAATTCTTTCAGTAGGTTCTATGCAGGGAATAGTAGTTACTGAAGTTTCTGTAACGCTGTGTTTCTGGATGGGAGGCAGTTGTTGGTGTTTGTAATTTACACTAAATTAAAAAAAAATCAAAAAAGGAAAGTAGTTTGTGAGAGCGATAGTGAGGGGAGACTAAGAATCAAGTATATTAAATTGAGTCCAAACAGTATTGCTAACTCCTTACGAGCGAGAAATCTGCAGTAGTAAAATTGCTGGTACCGAAGTTTTAATTTGACGATTCATAAGATTAAATGAAATGTAAACAATAATGATAACTTTTTGGTTGATTATTGCCTGTCGTTATACTTGTTTTGACAGACCGGTTAAAAATTGACCATTAGGCTTCAATTCACCATCGTAAAATCAATGAAACGATGTATTTAAAAAAAGTAAACACAAGAACATGTTTAGCAAGAGTCTAACTTTTTAATAGCGACGTTTTGGGGAAACATGTACTACGATACTCAGACTGTAATGAAAGACAAAAAATAATACAATGGTACATATATAGACCGAAAACCAAAATGTTGGAAAACCAAAAAGATTCTAAACGGAAAACATTGTTAACTGCTACGGTAGAGTAAGGGGGTGAAAACCTCCAGTGACTCATCCCATCTTGGAGGCCCTCGGGTTCGAATTCCGTTCTAGTAACCATTTCAACCCGCAACCAGTCCGTCGACGAAGAAGGCTCGTGCACGATTAGAAACCCGAGGCAGTAAAGCACCGAGGCGCACCGGAAGTATTAACGAATCCGGAGGGCGCGTGTTGCAAGGTAATAAAGCATCCGAGGGCTGCTCGCGCCGCGCGGGGCAGCTGCCTCGTGTCAAGGCGGCTTCTTTGCCTCATGGCCCGCGCTGCCCCCGTCTGGCCACGTGTGCGCTCCGAGGCCCCCCCCCCCCCCCCCACGAAAAGCCCGCGGCGTTCTGGGAAGACACGTCTTTGACGCGTCGCGTCGCGCGCATGCGCAGTGGACGAGGCTGCCTTGATTTATTTTTTTTTTTTGTCCCTCCACAGTAACCCTGTGAAGAAGGGGAATTTATTAACTATAAATGTTTTTATATTATGCTGCTGCCTTGCGGCTTAAGGAGCTAGAGGCGGGGCTTTTTCTTACAACTAATTTACAATCTAGACCTAATGTTATCTTAATTGCACTTTGGCGTTACTATCTTACACTAAAATCTTTTTTGTAATTCTATTTTATATATTCTACGTAATTTGTATATTTTATGTTGGTAAATTGTTATTATTATTATTTTTCTACATTCACACATCATTCATACTAGTTTCATTATATACATAACCATTCATTCGCACTTCACTGTACTATACTTTTAGGTTTAAGAAAGCACTGTTCGCCACGGCACTGACTTGGCTCAAAGTCTCAAAGTGTGCCTTGATCTCCGCCCACGCTTTCGCTGCGTGCGTAGTAGGGGTGCGACATTGATAACAAAACAATGAAGTAATGATATTTTTTAAAAAAAGAATAAAGTACTAGAACAGCTCTAAACAGCACTAATAAGCATCCAACTGTTTAATAGCGACGTTTTGGGGAAACATATTTCGATCTTCAGACTGTAATGAAAGATAAAAAAATATAAAATGGTACATATAGAGACCCATTGTTGGTAAACCAAAAAGATTCTGACTGAATAATATTGTGTTTTTTTTTAATGAGAAACGTCGTTGTCGGAAATTAAAACACCAATATTAATACAGCGACCAAAAACAATGCAAGCTATTCAGCTGGTTTAGTAAACTCTAATATTGAACTCGTGCGCAATAAAATTCTAATTTGACAGTAGACTAGTCTATTAATTTATAATTAAGAATTAAGCGAAAACGAAGCTAAAAAACGCTTTCTCGTATGCCGAATGCGTGGAAATGCCTAAGAAAAAACAGAAAGTTCGCGACGCGAGGTAGTCTTCTCGATAAAGGTAGTACAAACAGCGTTCATTTGGACGACGAAATACCGTAAGTTGTGATTTTACATTTTAACTTTTACAAAATTTCATTATGGGAATCGTACATTCACAAAACGCCGTGCCGAAACATAAAAATATCGAACACAAAACATCAATATATTAAAACCGATGTTTTGTAACATCCGTGATTTGTGCTCAATGTTTTTTAAACATTTTTCGATTTTTCATTGTGAATGAAAATGACATATAATGTCGAGTTTATAAAAGTTAAAACTTGAAATAAAATCTCATGGTACCACTATATTTTTGTGTGTACTACCTTCATTGAGCTGTCTCTCGCCTAAGAACGCTGATATCCTGGTATGCACGATGTCTTAGCTGGTGTTTCCCACATGAAGATGAGTTCAACACACTCATGGACGTAGGGGCTCCCCTCTTACCTCGACGAACTGAGGACTGACCTTCTGAGATGACTAGGGCGATCACGTAGTGTTTTGTCCATTATGCTTTCTTTCTCAGTTAAATCTTAATTTTAAGTACACAGATAATTAATACACATTAATAAACACGACCTCTATCAAATTAGATTTTGCTCCGTACGAATTTGATGTAAGAGGTTACTTAACCAGCTTTAAAACATCGATGTTTAAAACATTACTCCCGTTAAGACGCATTCACGAGTACATTTAAAAGTAGACTGAAATGCTGTTCACGCGAAAACGTAATGCTCTGTTGTTCGATGGAATCGTTGAGAATGGCGAACGTAAACATACACCTAAACGTCACAGTTCCAGCTTTCACGACCACGTTACCGTGATCTGAGAAGAACACACCATCGTGTATCGCAACAAGATTCAGTGAAATGCTAAATTCCCGAAATCGACTTAAACGCATGTAAAGTAGTTAATGCTCTCCATTCTGTTATTTTGTTTGATATTTCGATTTACATTATCTAACGCATTACAGAATAAATAATATTGAAAACATTGAAACCTTGTGATGTTTGTTGTCTGATACGTGGTGTTCTATAACGGTTCTCTGGCATCATCCATTGTCTGAAAGACTCGAACCTTACGTTCCGTGACTATCGATGTTGACTTTAACATTTCCTTGCTTAATTATAGTTGATCCGGATAGCAGCTATCGCTAAGGCAGTAGTGTCGTGGCGGTCTCAGTTCGAATCCCGCCTCTGGCATGATGTATTTGTGATCGTCCCTTCACCCTCCATCCATCATCATCATCCTATCACTTCATTACAGAAGAATTAATCATTCACTGAGCGAGCAGGAGGCCATTGCCCTTCATGGGATGTGCAGTTGGCTAATTAAAAAAAATACTTTAACAATATTTACAGTGAATTCGCGATGTCGAAGCCTAGCAGTATGCTCACGTGTTCACTATGATAGTAATACAAATGTTTAGTAGTATGCTGCAAATAATAACGGATTTATTTTAAAGGTGTAGAACTCGAAGGATTCAGATGATGGAAAATAACACTAAAATTGAAGTTTTCGAATTTTGAAATTTATGAGGCTTGTAACATCACATCCCTTAGGCTTACTACATTTTTTTTTCTCTCTGTCTGAACCTCTGGCAGCCATTGCTGGCGGCAGTAGTGGCGTCATTCGCTTCCAGTCGCCATAAAGCTGTCAGAGTCCACTGCCCTTCCCTTTCCATTCCTTCTCTGTTCTCTATGTTTTGGCTTCGACGCCATCTTTTTTCGATTTCCCCTTTGCTCAGGGTTTTTGCAGACGTATCCGTTCGCTGCTTCTGCTGCTGGCGGCCCCAAGCGATGGGTTTTTGTTTTCCGAAAGGGAAACCACGATTCGAGCGGCTTCCCAAACATTTCCGTTTGTCTTCTGGAGCACCGCAAGGGCCTCCGCGTGGACCGTTAACGGACTCGAGGGACTGTGTGAAGACGCCGACCTGGGCAGATATTACGGGGAGTCTTAGAATGGCATGAATACTACAAATGCCTCACCATGTTAGGAAGACGCCATGCATTTTCGCTCTGTCCTCTCAGTGGGTCTGATTTTGTGAATCTTTATCTTCAACAGTCTGCTATTATAATTGGAAAATACAGTTTTCGTCGTGTTTTCTTCATTGTATTAGGATGCCTCTCAAACACTTGAATAATTAAAAAAAACATCACATCGCAGTGAAAATATTGAACGTGAAACTTGTTATTTAAAAACTTGGGGCAGCTACAAGATAAATTGCACCAGCCGCAGCAAGCCTACCGCTATTTTTAAACCTATTGTTTTCGATTTTCGTGAGGATTACTCAACTTGTTACTCTGTATGCTTTGCCTAAAACAAAAGAGACAAATTTCAAACCAAAATCAAGATATTTACGAAAAATGTAACGTGAGTGTGATATATCCAGTTACTGCCCCAAGCCCTTCAATTCATGTATATTTAGTAGATATATTGTCCGTTCCATTTTTTGTATGTAAAAATTGCACTACCAGTCAGTTGAGACGTGCCCTTGTCTTAGGTGAAAGTGACATTTCAAACTGTTAGGTTAAGCTATTAGAGAGGCACAGTCACACCCAATTCAGTGTGTTTTTCCGAACGGTGTGGTTGACTCAGGCTTCGTTTCGTTATAGTTGAGAAGCTCCTGCTACATCGTTCGCATTCCTCCTGGCGAGTTACTCCTTGCAAGTGCGTTAGCGTTCATTGGCACATTCCTCGGGAGACGTGTGTGGGAACCGCACGCGCGCTTGGTTGTAGGTCAAGGGTCGCCAAAGTACGGGAAGCGTGCGGAATCCTTTCCTTCAATAGCCCGCCTCGTCCGAACAAAAATTTCTCTTTACAGTCTTGAACAGAAAATTCAATTGCAGCAGTGGGCGAAACGCTGAAATGATGCTGGATTATTGGTTTGAGGGTCGAGTGACCCCCAAATTTTGCGTTTGAATTTCTTACAGAAGTAAATACTGAAGTCTGCATTATTGGTTTCATTAGTTATAAACAATGTTTTTTTCGTGATTTTAGACATTGGAGAATTGGGTGTATAATAAAAGCACACTCATTGTGACATAATGCAGTTTCAACTATCGCTGCCAAAACGTTGAAAATTGTTTGAATCCGACTGAAAAACATATAATAGCCGTTGAATTGTTTTTATGCATGAGCGTCGTGTTTAGACATCTCACCATCGCTAGGCCCGGGACTCATATGCCGGTCGATCAAATGGAATTTGTGGTGAACAATGCGGGTTCGCAGGATTTCGTAGGGTTCTCCCGTTTCCCTTACCCTCATTCCACCAACTCTTCATCTTCATGCTCATTATTCTAATCATCCCGTTACATCTCAACACAAGTGCCTAAACTCGTCGGTAGGCCCTCTGCACCTCCTCCACCCCCTCCCCTGGGTTATTTCGTTCGTCTTCCACGGCTAGGACCGGGGTTCAACTCCCAGTCTATCTTTGTGGAATTTGTGGTGAATAAAGCGGGTTCCCATGTTTCTTCGGAGTTCTCCCGTTTCACTGCCTCTAATAACCTATTCGTTAACATGTTTGATACATTTCAGGTATAATCTTTAATATTTGACACTATCGTCATAATAAAGAATACTACATCTGTTACGTCATACGTCACTGACTTCCCCTCAGCTGTTACGACCTCTTGGCCATCCAAAGAAGTAATCTATTTGTATGCCTTGCGGCGTGATTTCGGCCTGTCCTGGCGGGGGAGAGAGTTATCTCCGGGTCAACACCCCACACGTCATGCGTGGATGGCAATTAATTCTCCGGGGCTACACTCTACGCTCGCAGGAATACGCGGGCGGTCGTTACACGCAGGGAATAACGAGCGAGCGGACGTGCCCGGGAGCGATCGAGCGCTGGGTCGAGCCGCGCTGAGGAAGCAGTTGATGCAACGGTGTGATATGCGGCGGCGGCCGCTGGTTATCGTCCGGAGCCCCCGGGAAGAGTTGTCGGCGAAGTTGTGTGCCTGTCGTAATCAAATGCGGTGGTGGGGTGGGGTGGAAATGCCAATGACTGACGCTGTTGCTGCACTCTTGGTGCAGTTTATAATGAAAATGTATTAGAATCAGAATCGACTGGCTTGATCTGTACGTTTCATTCGATTTTAAAGTTTAATGATGTATTAATATTTTCGTTATAAATGAAATGAAAGATTCGTGTAGAGTCAATTTCCCTTCGAGCCCGCCGCCGCGTCGTGTCGTCGCTTAGCAAGCACGCTCTTGCCTTCGGCCAGCATCGACGCGTCCTCCCTGAACTGGTCGTGGGCGGTGGCAGGGCGACGGGGCGATCGAGGTCAGCCTGAGGGAAGCGGGCGGGCGGTGGCTCAGGCGGGTCCGGCCGCTCCGGGAGGTGGGCTGGGCTGGCCACAGCTCCTCGCCCTCTGTCACCGCCCGGAAAGCGGGCGTAATGGCGCGTCACTGCCCTATCGGATTCCCATTTGTCACCGGCCGCCGCGGTCTTTCTCGGCGCCGACCGCCTGCTCCCGCCCCCGCACAGCCCCCGCGCTTGTTTTCGCTTCTCCGTCCCACCATACTCTTTTGATTTGCCTCCGCTTCCTCCGCGCTTCCTCCGCTTCGCCCCCGCTTCCTCCGCTTCGCCCCCGCTTCCTCCGCTTCGTCCTCGCCTCCCCGCTTCCACCGCTTCGTCCTCACGGCTTCCTCCGCTTCGCCCCGCTTCCACCGCTTCCTACTCTTTGCTCCTGCTCCCTTATCTTCGTCTCCGCTTCTCCGCTTGAACACCGCATCTTCACTTCACTCCTGTTTCTTCTGTTTCGCTTCCACTTCTCTCCACTACTCTAACCCGCTTATCTGCCCAAGCCCACTCCTCGCCCGGTTCTTCATTCCGACCCCTTCCTCACCTTCGCCCCCCCCCCCTTTGGATCCCCGCTATTCCGCTTCAGCTGCGTTTTCTCTTGGCTTCCTGCGCTTCACCCCCGCTTCCTCCGCATCGCCCCCGCTTCCTCCGCATCGCCCCCGCTTCCTCCGCATCGCCCCCGCTTCCTCTGCTTCGTCCTTGCCTCCCCGCTTCCACTGCTTCCATCTGCCCAAGCCTATTTCTCCCCCGCACGTTCATTCCGACCCCCTCCTTACCCTGGCTTTTGGGTCCCCGCTACTCCGCTTCAGCTGCGTTTCCTCTTGGCCTCCTACGCTTCACCCCCGCTTCCTCCGCATCGCCCCCGCTCGTCGCCTCGCTCCCGCCTCCGCGGCCTCACTCCGACCCCGATTCTCCGTCCAGCGCCGCCTGCGCTCTTCCGCCCCCGCCCTCCGCGTTCGAGAACCCATCGCCGCCGACGCCGCCGTGTTAAGTGGATGACGCGCTTGGGAACCTACTCCCTGACCGCGTCGGCCTCTCCGCCTGGGGTTTCCTCGCCCACGGGCGCGTCTTGCTGTGACCTCGACTTCGCATCGTTCAGTTCATGATACCCTTTTCTGTTAAGCGTATGCGTGTTTGTGCACCTTTGGGTTACGTACGTAAAATCATTTATTCTTCTGAATTCTAACTCTAAAATATGATGTAGAACATTTAATATTTGTGTCTGATGAAAAGAAGTTTGGGGCTAATATTTTTTTTAAAGACGTTCTTCGTTCTGTCTTCATTGTGGCAGATCGAAGATTCATCTATCAAAGAGAATTTTTATGACGATGACTGGACATGAACTGACTTTTCTTGTCAGGTATGGAGTGAAAGCTTGTGAAAGCGGAGCGGTAAATAAAAAAAAGGCCAACTATGAGTAGTATTTGTCCGCAGTAAATGTCACTTTCACAGTAACCTGCTAATGGAGAAGACGAGCCGTTGAAACAAGCAATCTCATAGGATTGTAATAGCCACTTTATTCACTTTTAGCGACCACGGTATTATACGCGTATTTAAATTGCTTTCTTGCCACCGAGAGTCTATTGTTCAGTTTTTTGAGGCATTTTAATTTTCTATGAGAGTTCTCCGTGTGGGAATAATTTATTGGAAGGGAAGAAAATTAATGGTGATGGCAAATATAAAAGATGGCGCATAATCTTTGAAACATCGTATTTAAAATATTGTTTTATATGGTCATGTGGCTTGAAGAAGAAAAATATCGGAATTCGCGTAATGGACTGTTTATTCTATTTCTGGTGCTTTGAATCATTGGCAAATTATGAAGTAACTCATTCTTCCCGAACAATGTTATCTTGTCAAAAAATCTAATGAATTTGAATTGACTGTGGTGACAGCTTAGTCACTGCTCCAGCTAGGGTTATTGGGATTCCATGAAGTGACGCGACACGAAAATGTCTCCTCTTGTTGAATACAAATGGTCAGAATTTGTGTATCAGCGATGCAAGATCGTGTTGAGTAGTGTAAGTCGTAAAAATAAATAGACCATTGAACGTGAACGTAATAATTGGTCTCGTGTGGCGTCTGTCGTTTTGTGTTTCTAACTTGTATCCTCTTTATCTCTCCCAAAGACAGTATTGTGTCCGTTGTAATTGCGGCCGCAAAGAAGGCGTGGTGGACAGTTTGTTTGTACGTCGCGTAATGCAGACGCTCTGAATACGAAGAACTGTCACTGGAGCTTATGCAAGTGCATTGTTAAAGGCATGCATCCGCAAGGGAGTGACGGTCGAGGATGAGAATGCATTTTAATGGGAGTGAACTCAGCCTCTCGGTGAAGCATGCTTAACAACTTCCTCTCGCTGCCTAAGATGAGCAATTGTTTCTGTGAGCGTCACATGCGCATCAACGACGTAATGGCTGTAATTGTCAATACACAAACGGGCCCCTCCGCTGAGTTTACATCACAAAACGTTCCAAATAGAAACATTACTTTTTTTTTCTTCGAGAGAGAACCTGGTCTGAATTATTACGACCATTGGCTTAGAAGGGAAATTATTTGTGATTAATGACTGCCTGTCATATCAAAACATTTGTTTTGAATTTCTGACGTCAGCTACATTGTCTTTCTCGCCTACGCTTTTTTCTGTAAGTGAATGATGGCTTGTTATTCACTTGGTGAACATACGTTACTCAATCGCTGAACTAATAAGAAATAAGTGCCTATTGGTTCAACGATTAATAATTTTTTATCACTGTATTTCAAATATTCAATGTTATGTTCTATTCTGATTGGATGAAAAGAGATCTTTCCATTAACGAGGCGTTTTATGGGTAATTATAATTTTGTTATCTTAATAATCTTTCCGTTTCGTATTTTACGGTTTCTTAGTTCAATCCATTCGTCAAAACGTCTCAGATGAAATAATGCGATGATACTCATGAAAGCTACATCACATATATCACTCATTTGCTACAACAGTGACATAACTCGAAAACGTTCACCTTTCCGAAGAAGATTATTGTATCAAATGTTTACGTTCGTGTAAGAAAGTGTTTGTCACATTTATACAACAGCTTCTCAAACTCGTTTTTTGAAAGCTCGGTTATATCATAAAACGCGCTCCCGCAACCCTATTTCTTCTTATTAATACATATCTCAATTTAGGTAGTCAAATTTTGTGCTCCATTTTTTTCAGTCAATGAGTAATATGAACCAAAAAATCTCAAAAATAAGATGAACGTTGAATTATATAACAAAATCACACACAAAATTATTTAGATTGATAATGTTCGTCATATATTTTAACATGTGATGTACAGTGTTATTGGTATAACTAGTTCAAAATTAAGCCAAAAATATCGACGTGAAAAACGTAAGTCATTTAGACTGTAAAGCAGAGAAAAGAATCTCACAAGCAAATACAAATAATACAATTCTCACACACAAATAATCTCACATAAACTCAATCGATTGGCGTGAACTCTTGAGTAGTTTGCATAGCCAATATCCGCCATATTTGTTTTATAACCTCCGCATACATCCTTTATCATGGAGGAAAAAAGGTAAATTCCTATCTATTCGACTTTATTTCCCTCTAGCTGAAAATATGGATTCATTGAAATATCAGTCTGTTAATTGGCTAAAAAATGAGTGGGTCAGCACGAGCGCAACATGAAATGTCGCAAGGCGTGGGCGGGGCGGAAAGGTCGAAGGCCGCTCGCCACACCCACGCCCACGCCCACGCCCTCGGCCACGCGTTGCGTGAGAGCCAGCTCGGCACGCGCTCAATCACGCGGTCCCTTGCTCACCACCACCACCACCACCAAGGGTGAACTAATAAGTGAATCATCGTGAATAGGATGATGATTCAAGTTTTCAGAAACCCCTCAATTGCATGGCGAAAACACTCACGGGATTCAAACTCGTAGGTTTGCGCTCCAAATCAATTGTAGACTCAAGCTCCTGTGGCACCGAGGTCGAAAAACATTCAGTAATCGGAAACACAACTCTTATTATTGACTTTAAAATCCACTTACCCAAGATTCATTATAACGCTAAAATGTTCTTTTCAATCTCGTGTATTTTTGTACTAGACATAATATCGTCATTTAATGCTTCGCGATAAGCTTTATCTCTGTGTCCTGGGAAGCAAGCATACCGCCAGAATCCAAATCTGGGTGGTCTTGAGAACTTAGGCCACTCTAGATGTTCATGCTCTATAGTACTGTAACTCATATTAAATAGCAACATCTAATGCTCATCCCGAGTTGTTCCTTTTTATAGGATATTTACATTCGATTTACAGGATATTTAAAGTGACGTCTCTCGAAAGACACGTTTGTATCCCGTGTATATTTTATTTGGTATATTTTCTTAATCTACATAATTGAATGAGTGTACTTTCATCATCAGTTTTATCTTATTGCTAATCATTCAGGCTATTTTGAAACATAACAATAACTTTAACAATAGGTAATACAACGCAGTGCGTTCACCACCTTAGCATTCCATGAAATGTAGACAATTGTATGTTCTTGCTAGATGGCCAAAGCTCTACTTTAGGGAAACCCAATCAAGTGCATATATATCGCACCTCCAATTGAAAAGTGACACAAATGCGAAAGCATCATTTTTCAGCTAAAAGCTGAAAAGAGGGACTGCTACTATTGTGAAGTTGATTTTGAATTAGTTCAATTACTGCCCGCTAGAAGGTGATTGTTTGGTACAATCTATAACGAGTATTACAGAACAACGAAACTTAAATTTGCAATTTCTGAGAAATCAGAAATTCTCACTTGTGTCACTTTTCTATTTAATGGTGTTTTCTTGATGTTCCTAAATTTTAAAAGTTAGTAACGGAGGAATAACAAAGCATGCATCGCAAGTTAAGTTTCTTGTTTATTTCCGTTGTTTATAGCTTCCGTATTCCCACGTATATAGAGTTCTTCAAAAATTCTACGACAGAAATTTCCATATCTTTATGGGAACATACGGCCGAGGCGTGGAGTATGAAGAGTCGTAAGCCCGGCTTTGCGCCTCTCGCTTTGCCGTTTCTCCGCATTAATCCCACATAAAAAAATACGCAGCTGCAACCCAGGCGGCGTCGCCCGGGGGCCCAGCTGCCGGGAGGACGGACGTTATGGTAAACATTCGCGGCTGGGAGTCTGAAAGTGGGCCGTCAGAGCAATATTCGCGGGCGGTTATGGAAAAAAATGAAGGAAAAAAACGGGGTGAAGCCGCGAGCGGATTAACCGTTTAACCGTTTTTGCGTGCGCCCACTTAACCACCGCCACAGGCGGCGGCGACAGCGACAAGTACGGTGGTGGTGTTCGTTGAGCTGGCTGTGTTTTCGTGGTGTTGGTTGAGTGGGTTGTGTTTTCTGGTGTTGGTTGAGATAACTGTGTTGTTGTTGTTGTTGTTGTTGTTGTTGTTGGTGGTGGTGGTGGTGGTGGTGGTGGTGGTGGTGGTGGTGGTGTGGGTTGTATTGGTATTGTGGGTGGTGTGGGTTGTGTTGGTAGTGTGGGTTGTGTTGGGGTTGTTGGTAGAGTGAGTGGTGATGTGGGTTGGGTTGTGATGGGTGGAGGTGTGGGTTTTGTGAGTTGTGGTGGTGGCGCTGACTCCGATGGCAGGAGGAAAACGTGTCAAAGGGAAGCAGAGCCACACGGGGCGCGTTGTTTAAGCGCGGCGTTTTTAGGACGGCACCTGAACGCGAGAATTGTTCGCGCACTGTTCCCCGAAGTCTTCAGGAGGGGCGACGGCTGCTCCTGCTGTGAGTCACGCCTCTCTCCACCGGCTGTTTGACACCTCGGAGTGCGACGAGGAAGGGGTGGATGAACTACGTTGCTGGGGGGGGGGGGCGGAAGACGAATCGATGGTCTCCTCTTGGCGTCTTCGCGTGCAAAGGGTGGCAAAAAATAAATTTTATTCGCATAATGTACATCAGTCTTTTAATTTTACTTTTATTCAGAACATGTGGGAAGCAAAACATACATTTAAAATCATTACTGTCAAAATGTACAATTTATGACTTGAATGTCTCAAAAAATTAATTAAAATAAGATATAGTATAACAAAAAATTCAAAACATTGGGGTGATGTAAAGGAGGGAGATTGACCCCATGCATTATTGCCTCGGACGACTCACAACCAAGTGACACTATTGTGCAGGATTCAGTACCACAGTTTATAATAGGAAGGTATCCTTTATTTTTAAAGATAACCACGTGCACGATTTCATAGAAGAAATTTATTTATATACTTATTCATTTAATTTGTCCTTGAAACACAATTACTTCCTCAGGTGCTAACTTCAGAGGTACATTTAATGTGTGATAAAAGTGCGCCGGAGAATGGTCATTACGTAAAACATGTATGAAGATCCCATAAGGTCTGATCATTCCCCTCAACGATTCTGAATCGTTGACTGCACGGGACGAGGCTGCGGGAGACGGGAGAGAAAGGGGTGCAGCGTAGAGGTGGGCCGGGCAGGACGGGGGACTTGTGGGGCGAGGCGAGACGACGAGGCGCGAGACAGGGGTGGAGCGGGGCGGGGCAGGACGGAGCCTCGGAGTGGGCGGGGCGTGGTGTGGTGTGGCGGGGCGCTTCCGATGTCGCGTGTTGCATAATGAATGCGCGTCCGCGGGGCGGAGCGGGGGCGGGGGAGGCGGAGAGGAGAGGACGCACTCTGAGAACAGGTTCCCGCGACCGGCGACCGACGCACGCGCCGCCGCCGCCGCCGCCGCCGCCGCCACCGGGCCGCGAGCCCGAGCCGTTAGCTTCCTCCCAGCCGCTACTCAGCTCCACGCCTAGCTGTCCCGACGTGCAGGTCACGCGTCTTCTCATCACGACTGATACATGTCGTCACATTGGTTCTAATTTTAACTTATTAATCTGTTTATTATAAATATTATATGTAACAGAAGATATTACCTAGCTAGACGGAATGCTTCTTCTTCTTCTTCTTCTTCTTCTTCTTCTTCTTCTTCTTCTTCTTCTTCTTCTTCTTCTTCTTTCTTTCTTTTTTTTCTTTTTTGTTCTTTTTTTTTCTTTTTTTTTCTAACTTTTGCCGCCCGTGACAATTTATCTCAAACGTCAACGCCATAATATGCTTCATGATAAAGGAAGCATGAAATCCCGTACTTGACTTTCACAATAACAGAAGTTGACGAATCCTTTGTATTCCCGTCGGATCGTTGCTATTTTAAACGTGCAACGCAGTTGACGTTTTGTAGTCACCTATCTGGTCACGCACCTGGCTTTCAACGTTTGTCCACTTCAAACGTGGCCCTGCGCGACGCCGGGAGGGCGAGCGTGGAATCGCGTGCGTGCACGGAGCAGGTGGGCGCGGCGGGCGGGGCTGGGCGACGCGGGGCGGGTGACGTGGGGAGGGAGGGGCAGTGCATAACGGAGAGAGCGGCGGGTTGGGACGGAACAGCTCGCGGAGGGGGACGGGGAATGGCAGGGTATG
Organism: Gryllus longicercus; assembly: GCA_038098605.1. Taxonomy (NCBI): domain Eukaryota; kingdom Metazoa; phylum Arthropoda; class Insecta; order Orthoptera; family Gryllidae; genus Gryllus; species Gryllus longicercus. Next base: position 37,931 of record JAZDUA010001501.1, read on the forward strand.
GGAGAGTTGATCGGGCTGGTGTGGGGTGGAAGTCGTGGGGGGGGGGGGCGAGGAGGGTCGGTACCGCACGTGGCGGGGCGGAGCTTAGTGCAATTGACCGATGTGGCGAGTGACGAGCGTAGTGCAATTGACCGATGTGGCGAGTGACGAGCTTAGTGCAATTAAACGATGTGGCGAGTGTCGAGCTTAGTGCAATTAAACGATGTGGCGAGTGACGAGCTTAGTGCAATTAAACGATGTGGCGAGTGACGAGCGTAGTGCAATTAAACGATGTGGCGAGTGACGAGCGTAGTGCAATTAAACGATGTGGCGAGTGACGAGCGTAGTGCAATTAAACGATGTGGCGAGTGACGAGCGTAGTGCAATTAAACGATGTGGCGAGTGACGAGCGTAGTGCAATTAAACGATGTGGCGAGTGACGAGCTTAGTGCAATTAAACGATGTGGCGAGTGACGAGCTTAGTGCAATTGACCGATGTGGCGAGTGACGAGCTTAGTGCAAATATCCGATGTGGCGAGTGACGAGCTTAGTGCAATTGACCGATGTGGCGAGTGACGTGTGGCGGGGACGCACTGTCCGTTGCGGGGCGAGGAACGGTGCCGGTGGATGGTGCAGATGATCGCGCCAGCGCAGAGCGGCTGACTTGGAGCGGGGCGGTCCGGAGCAGCACTCCGCACGTGGGAGAGGGCCGCCAACGCTCGTTGTGTGGGACTGGCACCGCACGGGGCGGGGCGAGGAATGGCGGTGCATAGCCTGGCTGTGATCGGGTTGGCGCGCTGCTGGTGAGGCGAGGAGAGAAGTCACGGCTCTTGGCGGGGAGAGGATTGGACTGATTGGGCCGGCGCGCGCTGGATGAAGGACGGGCAGGGAAGTACGGCACGTGGCTGGGAGAAGAGTGGTGGTGCTTGACAAGTCTGATCGGGCAAGTGTTCGGCGGCGATTGACGTGTGGCGGGGCGGCACAGCATAAGGTAGAGCGGGGCAAGGCGGTGCAAGTCCTGGCTGATCGGGCTGGCGCGCGGCTGTTGATGCGACACCGGCACGGCACGTGGCTGGGCGAGGAACGGCGGTGCATGGCAAGTCTGATCGGGCTGGCGCGAGGCTGATGACGTGCCGGGGCGGGGCAGCACAGCACGTGGCGGGGCGGGGAATAGCGGAGCATGACCTGGCACATCGGCCTGGACGGACGGCGGGCGTCGCGAAGCGGGTCGAGGTGAGGACGGCGGTGCATGGCGAGTCTGATCGGGCGGGCGCGCGGCGGATGACGTGCGGCGGGGCGGGGCGGGGCGGAGCGGAGCGGAGCGCGGCGCGACGGCGGCGCAGCGGTGGCGGTGACCGCAGTCGCAGCTGGCGTTCCTCGTAATTCCTCCCTTTGGGAATCGCCGCCGCCGCCGCCAGCTCGCATCGCATGCGCGGCACGCAACGTCTCCGGCACCGCGACCGACCGCTGCCGCCACCCGCCACCCGCCACCCGCCGCGCCACGGGCGCTCGCGCCGGATTCCGCCCTCCGCCCGGCACCGCACGCACCACAGGTCGGGGGGGACGGACACCGGCTTTCTGGGACAGCCGGCTACCACTGGACAGCGAGGGAGTGGACGGAAGTGGTGGTGTTTTTTCAGCTTATCGAAGTTCTTGGCGTTTGGGTACAAAGTTGCACTGTTTTCAATAACTGTTTGCTTGATGTGACGTGGAGTCATTGGTTGAGTAAGTTTGGAGTAAGTTTTCTCCGGGGTGAATACTTTCCCCTTCTCCTTTTTTCTCTTTTGCTCTCTCTCTCATCCTTCGTGTGTCTCTATCTGACACTGTTTTGCTTACCTTGCTCGTCAGCCATCAGCCTTTTCTGTCTCATCATCAGTCAGTATCTATCGGACATTTGTTTCTCTATTCGCTTCTCTTGCTAAATTCTCTTTTGATCTGACTCCCCATCCTTCTCTCACTTCCGGACTGTATCCTCCGTGTAGTGCTATACCACTTCTCAAACCTCCGTGGCGTTTGGATTGTCATTAGCGCGTGAAGGAGGGGCAGGCAGGCTGTGCTAAATCAGGAGTGACGTCGTTGTCTCTGCAGTACCTTTGATGTGCTAAATCAGGAGTGACATTATTGTCTCTGCAGCGCATTTGACGCGGTAGTCCTTCGTTTGGAGTCCCGACGGTTGTAGATTTTCGGCACTATGTTTACTGCTTGGTCGCGCTGGAATTAGCAGCTGTTTTGGAAGATAATTTTACCGGTTGATTACTCTAATCTGTATGTCTGTGGTTTCTTCAATCAATACCAGGTGAATCCTGGAGCAGTGCCATAACAAACGGGCCACATACCGCGCACAAGTTTTAATTTCTCATCTTTGTTCCCTACTCTTCCCCACTCGCCTACCTTTTAATGGAGTACACTCTGTCCCTCACACGTAGGCACTTATAAACTTTTACTGACTAGGGGAGGTGTCATGCCTCGCTGAGGGAGATATCTGGAGGGTAATCCTTCTCCCCAAGCCGACGTGTTGGTCGGCGCCGGATCCTTCGTTCCAGCAGGAGAGGAACGTTTCCACCTCTCAGGATATAGCTTGGACTACACTTACGGGACTAACGATGTCCGGATCGGGACCGGTACGGGACTAACGATGTCGAAATGTCCGGAATCAATACTCACTCAACCTCGGTGCCGTTCACCCCGATGGCCACGCACGCGTGAAGGGGGCGCGTGAAAGGCTGGGGGTGGGGGTGGGGGTGGGACGGTAGGCGCCAGCCACGTAAAATGGAGGGATAAATCCAGTGGATTTGCCCTTTCCGCTATGCGGCCGCCGCCGCCGCTGCGTCGGTGCCGCGCGCACGTGTGCAGTTGCTTCGAAAGTGGATTGCGCGTGCTTTCTTCCGCAGTTTTTCTGCGCCTTGTTCCTTTTGCTCTGGAAAAGTGGTTTCGCTCATTATCGTTCACCGTTAATCAGCTGAGGGAAGCGTCTATCTCGTTTCCGTGACCGATGCCCATTTTCGAAGCGTACGGAGAAATATTTTCTTGGCATTACGTTTTTCCTAAGCGAATACAATTTGTGGTGTAATCTGTGGATGTAATTTCTACACTGTGAAATCCTTTTATCTTCGTATTGAAGGAAAGTTTTCGTTTTTTTAGTGTATGTAAATGACAGATCAGTAGTAGAGTATTACTCAACCTAACACATTCCCACAGATTCTTTGAAATTCAACATGTCTACCTGCACAAGTACTCTGGGTCCCAGTGCAGTTCCTGACTCCGGATATCTCAAGCGAGTGGACATTACCTACTTTTGGCTTTATAACTTAAATAATATTCAATCTTCCAGATACCAATTCCTTCTCTCATTCCTTTCTATTTTCAGCAATTTTAGAATGGATTTGCTGTTGGTGTTTGTTGCTTTTTATACTCTTAGCTTTTGCGTTCTAAGTTACCTGGCTTATTACTGAACCCTGGGACACTCCAACTTAGCATTTTCATTTGTTGATTATCTCCCCACGAGATCTCTCTGATGGGGTTCTCCTGAGATAACGTATGGACCGCGACGGCGCCGCGTAAACAATTGCTGACGTGTCCGGAAGCGCAAGGAGTAAACTCCAGCCGCGATGCGCGTGTTCCGCGTGCGCCGTGACCTCTGGGTGACCCCGCGCTGAGGGTCGGGAGGTCGCAGGGTCGTAGTGTCCTGAGGACTGCGTCGTGTGACCGCGCACCTCGCGGTTCCTTGCCGAAGCTGTTCTAAATGCCAAAGGTCCTCTTGAACTTTCAAAAACATAAACTCAATTTGTGAGTTGACGCTGTAATGTTTAAAAAAATAATTTTCTGTTTTTACCTTGATGTGATTGAAATGTAAAGATTACTTTTAAGAAATAAGAAGTGTTGTGAGAACTATTTTGTGCTAATTGTTTCCTTACGACGTTTCTTTGTTCCGTAACGTAAAGAAATTCATAGCCAATTTACCAATCTTTTACTTATTCTCTCATCTTATTGCGAATTACCGTATAGAAATTATTAATTTCATGCGTCATAAACTCCAATTTGTCATTGTAATCGAATATTATTATTATTATTATTATTGTGTGTATTTGGTGTATCAGATTGCCATCATGCATCCATACTTTGAAAGAGTGCAAGGCAAGTACGCTAATACAAGAATAACCAGCAAAAAGGAAGCAATGGCATTTTAATGAATGTCTAAAAATGCGACCAAATCATTTACATCAGCTGCAGTCTCCTCTCGCCGCCCGCCTCCAATCACAGTGGGCCTCCACGGGCACGAGCTTCTTCCGGGGGCGCTGCGAGGGAATTCGAACTAGGGCTGCGGTATCGGCAACGGTTTCGAAACATCGATGTGCGAAATTTAAATGTCGATGTTCAAAATACATCAACCGATGTTTTTAAACAACTAAGTCTCAAGTTTTGTCAGCTAAAACTCAGTTGATAATTTAGACGATACAATCGTAATATAAGTTTTTTAAATGTATTTTTTTCTTGCTTTTTGGTATTGTTCGTTTTTTATAGATGATTACAAATGGCAATATGTATTTAAAACACTTGTATTGCTATTGTCTCTCAAAAAGAATATATCGATCGTGGGCTGCAATAGTGGTACAACTATAAAAAAACGGGTGTTGAGATAAATTAGTTAAAAGTTTTCTCCTCTTATTGAAATTCATCACTCTTGCATACGCACTTCTGGCTATTTGGTGGAACAGTGTATTGTTAGATACGATGCTGTTGCTGCTGGAAGGTAAAACAATCTGCAATTCTGGAGAGTGTTTTAACTCAAAATTCGTTCCCTCTGAGTTGTGCCATTATTGTAACCTATGAGCGATGTGTTGGGCAAACGTAAATACGTACAAGAAATATAATACGCTTCTATTGTGTATACTATCCAAGCACGTGTTTGGATTGGGAATGCAAATGGTGTAGTCGTACTTCACTCGGAAGGCTTGTTGTTCGTGTGCGCTTCTTCCAGTTCGCCGCGCTTCGCGTCGCCCCTCGGCGCCGCCCCTCCCCGCCCCTCCCCGTCCCGCCCCGTCCCGCCCCGTCCCGCCGCGTCCCGCCGCGTCCCCCGCGGGCGTGCGTCGCGCATCCGTCGCATGGGCCAAGTTCATTGCCACCGCGGGCGGGGGGCGGGGCGCGGAGGGCTGGCGTCGCATCCGGCCGACGCCCGCGGGCGAAGGTTTTGCGTCGCCGCCCCGGGCGTTTTTCTGGCGCAGGCTCCGCCCTGCTGGCTGTGGCGGAACCGCCGCCGCCGCCGCCGCCGCCGTCGCCGCCGCCGTTGCGTACAGCGCTCTGCCGCGCGAGCACGTCCGGGATGCGCGCCTCCCGCCTTTCGGCTGCCTTGCGCGCCCGTACGCACGCCTGCTCTTACGCCCGGTCACTTCACACCCTCGCGCTCACTACTCACCCTTTTAGTTCACCACACACCCGCGCTCTCGCCCATACACCCGCGCTCTCGCCCATACACCCTACCGCTCGCCCATACACCCGCGCTCTTGCCCATACACCCGCGCTCTTGCCCATACACCCGCGCTCTTGCCTATACACATGCGCTCTCGCCCATACACCCGCGCTTTCGCCAATACACCCGCCCGCTTGCCCACACACCCGCGCTCTCGCCCATATACCCGCCCGCTCGCCCATACACCCGCCCGCTCGCCTATACACCCGCCCGTTCGCTCATACATCCTACCGCTCGCCCATACACCCACGCTCTTGCCCATACACATGCGCTCTCGCCCATACACCCGCGCTCTTGCCCATACAACCGCGCTCTCGCCCATACACCCGCGCTTTCGCCCATACACCCGCCCGCTTGCCCACACACCCGCGCTCTCGCCCAAATACCCGCCCGCTCGTCCATACTCCCGCCCGCTCGCCCATACACCCGCCTGCTCGACCTTACACAATCTGCTGACTAATATCCTTGCCCATGCGCCCGTTCGCTCCCCCATACACCGCCTGCTGACTTGAACGTTTCCCCACACTTCGACCTCTCCCGTTCATGCGCTGGCAGAGCCCGCACGCGTGAATGACATTGACGAACCGTGCAAACTAGTGATGGTGGCCATTGGAACCTAGCCGGTCGAGCGGTTGACCTGTCACAGCATAGGCAGCAGAAGTCTTGATAAACACTACAAAAAATATATTTAATATAGAGTAAAAATGAGATCATTGTAACATTTGTAGAATTACGCGACCTGCTTGCACTCGATTCGATGATGCAAAGGAACAAACATTATTAGACTTCTTTTAACGTATATCTTTGCCCAAAAAGAAGATACTTGTAGAAAAAGCATTGTACTATAAAAATACCCTTTTATTATTACGGGGATGTAAGAAAATAACCCAGAATAGATCGAAAGTCTATTTCGCGTTGATTGTAATGATTAAATCAAGTCAACTCACATTCCCACCGATGTATTTCGTAACAATTCAATTATGAATCACAGAGGCAGTTTGTCTTCGGACTATATATCTTCCTGGCAAGAGTGAAAAATCCTTTCGTGAACGGGGGGCCTTTTGAATGCAAAAATGTCGAAATGTTGAGTACTGCAGCCTAGCGGAGAGTGCCGTTGGAACTAGGTTGAAGTTACGAGCTTCTTACGATCCGCTTGTGTTCCACCCTGGTGGTTCCCTTGTGTACTTAGATCGGTTCATTACAGAGGCCTCTCCGAGCATTGCAGATAGCCTTATAGCGCTCATTGTTCGTTGTAAAAATAGAAAACCTGCTGGGCTCTTCCCTGCTTCTTCTTACTTGGCTGGAAAAGAAACTTTCTCGAGCATCCACCCTTGACGCGCGTACGAGATTACACGAGGTAGCTGACCCGTGTTTCAGGAGCATTCTTCCGAACTCGAGCGACGTGACGGATAATTTTCTAATTTAATAGTTCTCGGAAATTACGCGCGCTTTCTTGCGGAACCGGTGTAGAGACGCTTCCTCCCAGATGCACTACAGTGCCATCTAGTGAACAGCGGGCGAAGCTCGACGTGGTTTGAGAAGCGACCGCAAGAGCGCGCTGCGGTCGGCAAGTGGGGGAGCAAACCGCAACCCGCAAAGTGAAAAGCGTGTTGGAGTGAACTCTGTCGGTGGAAGGTGGAACTCCGACGAGGAGTGGCATTGATGAGTGGGATGAAAAGTCGTGTAGAAGGAGGTGACGAGAGAGGCGCCGGCGTGCAATCCGAGGAGGTCGTCGCTGCCCGAGAAAGTTCACCGGTTTCTCATCGCGAGAAGACGTTTGTTTTGACGTCGTTCTCTCCTCGACGGGTCTTCCATTTTTTTCCGTGTCAGGGAAGGAAGCGGCTACTCCTCCCGTGGGGGAGAGTGCGAAGCGCAGAGGGCAGGGCGGCTGCCCAGCCCCCGGGTTTTCTCCAGTTGCACGCCACGCCACGCCGCGCCGCGCCGTCGTATTTCGGGTAGCGAGAGCGGCCCGGCTGTGTAAACATCCAGCGACAGATCACGTTTTCCCCCCATGTAGCTTGTTCCTTCCAAGGCGAGAAGACTTGCGAGATTTCTAAAAGATTTCCGTTTTCTCTGGCAATATTTTCGAATCTTGACCCATTCACGTACAGGTTAGATTTGATGCGATACATGATTCGATACTGTAGTCGCTAGCAACTGAGCGTGGGGCCTCCGGCTAGTATTTTATGTCAATAAAATTACACGCTATGCAAATTCTTTATAGAAATACATTTTAAATTAAATTCGGTTGGCTGACTAGTCTAACATCTAAAAACATTCCCAGCTAAAATGATGCTGATCGATAAATCGATCTTGTAGCGATCAATCGAATAAGCTGTTGTTAAACGCCTTAGGCTGTTTCAAACAATTAATTTGTTTCGAGAATTATCTTAGAATGTTGTGAAAGAAACCAAAAATAATAAAATGGACAGTTGTCCAATATTTCGACACCCGTCGAAATTTACAGGTATTGTACATGTCCTTTTGTTCTAAACGGTGGACCGGGAGAGGTCTAAACATGGGTAACGGACATACAAACCCACGCTGTTCACTATTAGGAGGATAAATATAAGTAAGATTAAAAATACTGATACATCAACAATATTTCACATTTCAATAGAATACTTTCATGATGATGTTTATATCAGTAAATATCATGGCTGTTAATGTGGTTAATATCAGTGGCTGTTAATGTTGTTAATATCAGTGGCTGTTAATGTTGTTAATATCAGTGGCTCTTAATGTTGTTAATATCAGTGACTGTTAATATCAGTAAATTGAATTTTGCACTCCATTCACCTCATTTGTTCGCCCAGAGGGTAGGTAACAACGAGGGTAGGTTTCATAGGCATGTACAACCTAACATGAGAGAGCGGTGGCCCGCCCTGTTCCCGCCTCTAAACGTTCATTACTTCGTAGGAGAAGCTGCTGCTGCTGTTTTCCGTCGTTCCGAAAACTCGTTACCCACGTGACTCTCAAACGTCGTTGACACTGACGTTGTGTACGCGCTACAGGCAACGTGCTCGGGGGCCCACTGTGAGGATTCCGTTCACCGTCAGCTGCGGCGATTGAGCGTGGAAGGCGCTTGGCGTTCTGGTCACTTCCGCCCGCAATGCCTGGCAGGGGCGGGTGGTTCCAGGGATGAGCGACTGCGGCTTCCGAGCGAGCGCACTCGCACCGTCGCATTGCGACGTCAACGCGTGTGTTCGCATGAATGGGAGCGCCGTATCACATCCATAGTGCAACCTTCGTTGGGAGAATCTAGCGTAGAAGGTTACTGTTAACATATGTTGAAACATCTAACTGGGAATCGGAATATGATTGGGAATATACTAGCACATCCTAAGTACAGTCTTCGTACGGAGAATCTAGCACGCTCTTTCCGGTTACATCTGTTAACATTCAACTGGGAACTGAAATGTAAATTTATGGGAATGTAGTATTACATACAGTCTTCTTTCGGAGAATCTAGAGGAGACTTTCTGTTTACGTTTGTTGAAATATCAAACTGGGAACTACAATGTAACTCGTCAATGAGAATGAAATGTCTCATACAAAGTACAGTTGTCGTACGGAGAATGTAGTATAGATTTTCTTACGTGTGGGGAAACATCAAACTGGGAACTGAAATGTAACGTTTGAATGGGGATGTAATATCAAATCCAAAGTATACTCCTATTACGCAGAATCTAGCACAGCATTTACGATTTACGTAAGTTGAAACATCGAACTGGATACTAAAAAGTAATTCATCAAAGGAAACAAATTCTAGTTTTTTCGAGTAACAGAAACGCAATGTGCATATCACTAGTTGAATGGTGAGTTTTTTTATTTCATGTTGGGGCCTCGTAGTACTACTCACACGTCAGTTTTCTAAAAAAGGAAACCAATTAATCTTGATTATTTATTAATCAGGAACCTTGAACAGCATATTTACTTTTATTCACTTATTTTCTTCCTTCCAGAAACTGAAAGCCATGTGCTACCATACCGTAGTTACAACTCAGTACATGGCTCTTGCGTACGATTTGATCTAACGACCCGTCTTTGTGTGCGGGCGTGCTCTGAGCGACTGTAACAGCAGGGCCGTCGTGTCGGCCGCCGCCGCATCCGCGTTACCTCATTAGCCCTTTGTTCATGCGCTAAGCCCTTTCGCCCATTCAGTCGTAATCCTCGTTCCATCCTCCCAGCATTCTCTTTGGCTCCCTGCTATACTCATGCTCCGAGGATGGCGCTTCTCTTTGAAGCATCGATTTCGCCTGCTTTTCCATTGGAAATGCTTCTTATCGCCGTACGTTTGTTAGATTGCAATTGGTGTGAAATGTAGGGTAAATTAATTCGACCTTTTTGAGTTCTTGTTGTACGTGCTTCTGCACACTAACATAGAATTTCTTTATTTCTGTAAATGTTACATGTTGTTGCAGTTTTTTGTGTTCTTTTATTTGCCGTCTTATTTTGCAATCAAAACGTATTATCATTGCAAGTTGCTCGCTGTTCGATGATTTATCGAATTTTGTGAACCAATTGAAATTCATATATCCAATATCGACATAATAATTATGAATGCATGTGGATAGAAGGAAATGCATTGTTCAATTCTTATAATAGTGTAAAGAATATTGCTCTTTTCGTGTTTTCAAAATATTCAAGACGGAATATACTTTATTACTAAAGTTATGTTCATATCAAGTGAAAGAAGGTTTTTCAATAAAAAATGTGCAAAAGAGAGCGTGAGAGAGCCATTTGCATTTCCGTTTGCTGTTACATCAGTTAGTTGTCATGTTTTGGGAACTTAACTTGAAGTTCACGTTCAATACGAAGTGTTTTCGTATGCCTGTCGACGAAAGAACGTAATAGCGCTGTGCTACTGTTCGCCGTGCGGAACAATTAGCCGCGTAACAGCTTGAGCGCCTTGAAGGCGAACCGGAAGGAGCGACCTTCGTCGCCGATTCGCCCCGCTCGTCGACGAAGCGTCGGAAGGCCTCCTCGAGTGCGAAGAGTCTAGGCTGCCGCAATGAGGATGTGTAGTGTGAGTGAAGAACAAGCAAAAGATGAATCTAGTTCGCTTCCCCCTTGATTCGATGTAGTTCGCTCCCGGACGGATACGATATTCAATGTGCACCGTTATGTTGACGGAGAGCAAATTATGAAATAAATTTGCTGTACATGCCGAAATGATCAGAGCTTTCTAAATTCTTCTATAAATCATAGTGACCTACTGATGGTGCACAAGTAATTCAGTTGGCGTATGTAGTAGTACACTAGAGTCCGATAAAGTTGTGTTTCAGAGCTACGCTTAGTACGTTTGGTCAACAATGGCGGATCCAAAGGGGGTTAGAGTTTTCGTTTATTACCTTCCTTTGTGTAGCAAAATTGATTCAAATATTTATTTACGTTAGATTTATGTAATTATTTCAACACATTGTATATTACCACACATATTCTACGAAAAAATGTGCATTAAATAACAAATATGTTTATTATTTAAGAAAAATCTATGATGGTCCCCATCCTTCCCAATTGATCCGCCTCTGCATTTAGTGAACGTTTTGCACTGAGCCTCATGCGGTACGGATTGTTTGTAAACATCATGTTCCTCCATTATCTTCTAGTGGCGTCGATTCTAAATGAGAAGAGAAGATGCGTTGATTCATCGTGAGTGAGCGGATGTTGCTGACCTGTTTGTGCGATGATGAATGTATGATGAGATCGAGCTCATTTCGTGGAATTGTTACTCACAATTATCAGATGTGTAGTCGCCATCTGCTCTTTCGCGGATAGTGAGGAAGAGAATAAGTTGTTCCATATTCATCGAAAGCATGTAAACGTTTTCTTCGACGTGATTGCAACAACATAAGAGCCAATTTTAATACTCATGTGTGGATGTTTTCATATCTTAATAACGTTTTGTCAAGAAGGAAACGATTTGTAAGAATGCTAACCTGGCAGCGAAATTAAATTATATCAGAATTAGGTCATTTTGACGACTGTCTTAAAACTTGATTTGGACCTTTCACTTGAAGTAGTAGAGCTACATAATTCGCTACACGACTTCACGAAAAATATAATAGTAACAATAAATTGTTTTCAATCTCAACTGAAAATATTCGCAAACGGTTCATTTATGACGGTAGGTACAAGAAATTCGCTGTCGCATTACGTTACTGTTGCGTATGTAATTAATATTTGTTGTAAATGGAAATACTTACTTTGTAGTTATATTGTAGATTTTAAAGGTTAAAGGAACCTTGCGCGCGCACACACACACACTATTAGTTGGCTGTGGGAGAGATAGAGGTAAATGCTACTTTCCTCTGCCTTCGGTAGAAACAGACGATCATGATGAACAAGCACAATGATCCATCGATAACCCGGAAAAAAATCTCTATTACTCAAACCACGAAGTTTTCGATTCTTGAAAAGGAACTGAGTGGACCTCACGATTGTTATTTCGGCTCTGCGGAATAAAAAACATCCCAGCGATGCTTTAATTGCGGATTTGTCACGTTTTTCATGCCATGCTTCAAATACTTGGCTACCTCCGACCTGGAAGGTTGATAAATTTAATATTTCGTATCGTAGGGGCGCAAAAAGCGAGATTTTTTACGATTTTGCCGTCAGAGCCCGTGACAACAACAGTCTCAGACGTGTTTATTCATCAGTTGATTCGTTCCCTCGCTCGACAATTATGCGATTTCATTAGCATAGAAATTGAAGGTTTAGTTACGTATACCGAGCTGTAAGGCTTGACTCGTTAACAAGCAACAACCGTGACATCTCACACTGGACAATTTCCGACCATCTTCTCCAGCCTGGTGTGAACCCGCGAACTCTAGTTTCGAAAGCCGATGATTGTAGATTTCTAACCAAATCCAAAGACGTTTTCACAAAAGCTGACATTTAGCGAGTGAGGAAAGCGACGCGTGGGCAGAGCTTGCGTCGTTTCCTTCCCCGTCGCTTCCCCTGTGTGCGGCGGCCGTGTCGCCGAGCCTCTTGCGTGAGCGTGGGAGGATCTGCGGCGCGCGCCGCTCGGCTGTGACGTCATCGTTGTCCATGCCGCCCAGGGCCGAGGCCGGTGCGAAAGTGGGCAGATAGGGCGGCTGGTCGTCGGCGCGCTGCGTTGATTGCGCGTGGGAGGGCGACGCGCGCGTAGGAGACGCAATTCCTTCCCGGCGCGGGCGGGGCAATTTGCTTCTCGCGCGGACGTGTGCTTTCCCACGGACTTTCGCGAAAATTGTCGTTTTGTTCCGGGGAGCGCTGCCCTTGAGTGAACAAGGGAGGGGCATTGTTTGCGATGCGATCTCGTAGCCGATACGCTGGGGACGTCATCTCGGATCATTTCATAAAAAAAAGCACTATCATCATGTTTGTCCACTTTCTATAAATCAGTTTGTCGCGTCGGATAGTCGCGTTCTGTTTCATCGAATGTTCACGTTTTTCTGCATCCATATTAGCGTCTGCATCTTGAAGCGCCAGTCGCAGAATAATTAAAACAATTACTTAATCTGTAGGTCGTGTAAACCGGTCATTAGAGGCAAATCACAAATTGTTCACTAGCGACGACTTTGAGCAGTAACATAATACGAGTACTGCAATAATAAAACAGCTATATAAATTTCGGAACATACCAAAAATCTTCGCTCATTGGCTTTCCGACTCCATTGTAGAACTCTTTACGCAATTGAACTACTGTTGTACGGCTTGTGAAGCAACGGAGTACTTTTTCGTGCAATTTTTCCTTTGGTAGTTGACTTTGGTAGACGACATTCACGAGTTCTTCCACACTTCAGTATTCTTGTTCAGGTTGTTGCGAATTTTGGGTTCCTTTCCTTCTTCATTTTCTTTTTTCCTAGCATTAACTGAGGGACTGTTTATGGAGAAGGTTGAGAGGGTCAGTTAGACGAGTCCTGGCATTTCGGATAGTTTCGGGGCTTTGATGGTATAACAGTTACCGCATGTTATACCCATGTTTTCGGGCTCAAACCCGATCGAAGCATTGAATTTTTAATTGCGAAAAATATCATTCGTGCGCCTTCTGAAGGGAAGTAAATCCGGATGTGCCAAAATTCGTGCGCCTTTCTTTGGAACGGAAGTAAAGCCGGATGTCCCATGTAGATTTACTGCGTGCAAAAGATATAGCTTAAAAAGGCATCTGAGCTAAATTTAAATCGCTTGTTTTGTCGCCTGAGTCACAGCTTCGTTCTCCCCTGAATGGTAAAATAAACGTATGGAAATTTGCAAAGTAAGACGGAAGAGCAGGCCTGATGGCCCGAGTCTTGCCAAGAAAGACAACATTGAATTGAATTAATAATATAGATGTGTCCTGCCGCGTCAGAATGTCTCGCCGGAGAGTCGCGTCGAATGGCCCCATCCAGTCGCGTCTAGTGGTTATGTCTCGACAGCTAATCGCCTCCCGACGCGTCGGATGGTCGCATTCCCTCTCCAGTCGAGCGGTCGCGTCGCGTCGCGTCGGCGGCCGCCGTGCCCTCTGTCGCGAAGCGGGGGGGGGGGGAGGGAGAGTTCCTGTTTTCGCCAGCGCCTTATCGGCCCCGCGACGCGACGCACCGCGCCGCGTCCGCTTGCGCCCGCCGTTACACGCGAACGGTAGCGCCTTGTCGGTCGTGTGGTGCTAACCGGCGAGGTGTTAGCGACGGCGCTGCCAGGGCGTGGGTGCGATATTTTGCCCGCCACGGTCGGTGAAATGGGCGCGGGAGTGTCACTTCCGGACGCTTGAAAAAATGGCGTTCTGTAGCGACTGTCGATGTGAGACTGCGGAAGGCGAAGGTAGGTGGGCTTTTCGCAAGTTACGAGGTTTTGTGAAGTATGTTATAGCGGTTTGTTCACTCGGGAGATAACGTGCATTTGTTCCAATGCGATCCGTATTCTGGAAATGTAAAATGGATCACAATGTAGCTGCCAATAATGCATATCGACTGTGCGAAAAATGACTCGTTATCACTTCGGCGCGATTAAAATGACAGTGATGGACATTTCGACGCGTTAGACTCCTTGCCATTTCTAACTCCCAATTGTAGAATTTAAATGAACGCAAACTGTTTGAAAAGCTCTGGAATTGGTTGTTGTGCATGTCAATCACATCCTTGCTTTAGAATTGTGTCTATAGTCACAAAACCTTCTGTATGCAAATTCAGTACCAACGGAGAGAACTGGGAAAATTATTCCCACTGAGTTTTTAGTTCAAAGCCAGCATTGTCGATGTCTCTACAGTAGTTCTGGGAGGTCATGGAGTTCGAGTCTGATAACGGATTATGAACACTAGGCTAGGTCATATTAAACCGCTGTCTGGAGGAGAATTCCAGTATCCGGCTGCTCTCATTAGTTTTACGTGGTTTCTCCGATCGGTATCTGGCGAATGTCGGAGCAGTGCCTTTACAAACGGGCCTCGGAGCTTACCGACCACTTCCTAGTTCTAATCTCTCTCTCTCACTCTCTCTCTCTCTCACTCTCTCACTCTCTCTCTCTCTCACTCTCACTCTCGCTCACTCTCACTCACTCTCCTCTCACTCACTCACTCTCTCTCTCTCACTCACTCATATGCGCACACACACACACACACACACACGTACTGAAGCTCATGTAAGAAGACTACTCTGGAGCCAAGATCTTGTAACGTCTGGGGCGATTCCCCGCTGGCGGGAAATACCTGGAGGGGAATGTCCACCGCAGGCCGACCTGTAGATTGACGCCGGATTTAACTATTCAGGAGGTACGGATACACCGCTACCTCTGAGTATAAAACATTCTCAACAGAAACTTCACTAATGACCATAGCAGTTGACATGTCCGAAAACATCAATCGGTTGGAAGATATCACTTTCTCCGCCCGTTTAGTAAGCACGCGTACGTTTGAGAAGGAAGTTACGAAAACATGTATGGGAATACCAGCGTAAGTGAAGGTCCCGATGGGAAACTCGTCCAGAGCAGCGGCCGCGGCCGCCCGTAAAGCACTCAGGCGCCACCCCGCGGCGCCGCCGCTCCTCCTGCGTGATGACCGGCGCGGCGGTTCCCGCGCCGCCGCGCGGCATAAAACGGAGGTGGCGCCCGCCGCGGCGTGGGAAGGCGCCCGGGGGCAGACGAACCACCACCGCCACCGCCACCGCCACCGCCACCGCCACCGCCACCGCCACCACCGCCACCACCGCCACCACCGCCACCACCGCCACCACCACCACCACCACCACCACCGCCACCACCGCCACCACCGCCACCACCGCCACCACCACCGCCACCACCACCGCCACCGCCACCGCCACCGCCACCGCCACCGCCACCGCCACCGCCACCACCGCCACCCCCACCCCCACCACCGCCACCACCACCGCCACCGCCACCGCCACCGCCACCGCCACCACCGCCACCCCCACCCCCACCCGCCACCGCCACCACCGCCACCCCCACCGCCACCCCCCACCCCCACCCTCACCACCACCACCACCACCACCACCACCACCACCACCACCACCACCACCACCACCACCATCAACCGCACTCCCGCACTCCGCGACCCTCCCGTCGCTCTGCTCTGGAGTTTCACTCGCGGCCGCCCGCAGCCGAAGGAAGTCGCGGTCAGGGATTGGTAATTTTATCCTGGGGGGACGGGGACGTTCTGACAACCGCTGGGGGGGGGGGGGAGTTGGGTCTATTCCATGAAATAGCGACTGAATTGAAGGATATCGTAGTCTTCGCTGCACGGTCTGAATAAATTCAGATATTCGTATTCCAGAAAGTTTTGTTCTCAACATTTCTAAATATGGACATTTTTAACAATAATTGGAATTCGTCGAGAAACTAAGCTTCGGATTTTTCTTTTAAAATGACTAAGTCATACTTTACCAGCAGGTAAGATCCTCGGTATTCTCGTGTCAATTCGTACCTTGATGACGGTACATTATTGGATGTGGTTGTTGGTATCGGTAACATCGCAAGAAGCAAGCACTGAAAGATCTGCAGTATCGATTCAACAATGTTATCGATCTTCGACTATTGTTCAGTCGATATTTTTATGCACGTGTTCCATGTCGATACACTAAAAACACAAAAAGTTTATATTTATAGAGAAAATACAGGGTAAAAATATTTCTCTGGAATCAAACCTCATTAATTGATTCGTTGTTATCGGACTTCATATAAACAGTCGTTGCTGGTACAACGCAGGTCCGAAGCAGGTCCTAAAAAAATTGACGTATTAGAAATATGTATAGAGAGCATTTTAAATTTTCACTTGACATGTTCATGAAGATAGATCACAAGAGAAGCGATGTACAGAGAGTAACATTTCATTGACCTCGAAATAAACGAGGAATAAAAATAAAACTTTTCTTCTGTAAAATTACATTTTTATCGTGTCACATTCTCTTGCGCCGATGATAAATCAATGTCATTTTATGTATATGATACAGTTTATATGTACGGGTCGAATCAATAGTTGCAAATAAGTGAAAGCCACCGAGTCTCTTGCCATCGTATTGCGCCCTGCGGCACTCCTCGAAGCAAAAGATCCGGGCGGTGTGTTCTGCATTATGCGCGTTATCCGCGTGGCTTTACTTCGCGCCGCCCTGGGGGCAGCAACGCCGGGCAATTACGCCAAGCGCAGCGTCGCCGCCGGGCAAGAGATTGGCAGCCTCGGCGTCCGTAGAGGATTTCCCTCGCGTAGATGGTTTTTTTTTCTCCCGAAGACGAGCGC
This sequence comes from Gryllus longicercus, assembly GCA_038098605.1. Classification (NCBI taxonomy): domain Eukaryota; kingdom Metazoa; phylum Arthropoda; class Insecta; order Orthoptera; family Gryllidae; genus Gryllus; species Gryllus longicercus. Next base: position 55,081 of record JAZDUA010001501.1, read on the forward strand.
ACGCACCGTTCGAGGGGGCTATGCCTAACGAAAGCGGCGTTCGGGGCGAGCCGAACGCGGCCCTGGCAATTTTCTGGGCCACTTGCCCTCCTTTCCGAGGAGTCGTCTTCTTATGGCTGGAAATGGTCTTGCGGTCCAGTGGTTTTGTGAAAGTGGTTTGTGTTTATTAGGCAAACTCGCTTTCATCATTTGTAGTTGAAATAGTAATTTAAGTTTCTGAACTTGCAGAACTGTTCGATCTTTTTTCTTTTTTGCTTTCCTTTTCTTCTTTTCGTGTCTACTCCATGCTTACATTTATTAGCTATCCTGTTAGCTGTTCTTTCGCTACATTTATTTTCTCCTGCTTGTTGTCTTCCTCTCTCTCTCCCTCCCTCCCTCCCTCTCTCCCTCCCTCTCACAACATACAAAAAAACAATATGTGAAAATATGTTAAAATACACTTTTAGATGTTCTTGCAGAAGAATATCAATTTTGCAAATACTTGATTAATTTTAACGTATTAACTTTATTAAACGCACTGAAAACGTCTGTTAAATTTATATTTCAAAACGAAGTATGCGTGAAGAAGAGAATGCGCGATGGCATTGTGATATAAAAATCAGCCCAACAACTTCTGTGCCTTGCATTGTTCTTCTAAGCCTTACGTATAGAAGCTGCGGTAGACGTCTTTCAAAAGTGGCTGTGGCTCTTCCGCGTCGCCTGTTGCGCGGGATGAGCCGAGTGAGAGGGTGGGTGAGTGGGTGGGTCGGCGTGGGGGAGGTAGAGTAGCATCGGTGGCTGCTGTGAGTTCACGCTTTACGCCCAGACGACCGGCTGCGAAGCCCACTCAGCCACTGAGACACCCTGCTTTCCCTCCCCATTCCACTCCCACCCACCAAGCCCTTCCTGACCTGACCGCCCACCCACCAGGCCTATTCTACTGCCTAAACAATTGCCCCCCACCCCACCATTTCTGCTCATCAAGCCCCTATCCGCTCGTTCACCAAGCCCTCTCCTCCCCCTTTATCACCCGCCCTCCACACCCTCTCGCCCATATCCTCTCCTCTTTTTCACTGTCCTTATCTTCCCACAATCCCACCCTCTCTTCACTAATATCCATATTGTTTCGAACGTACACTTGTTTTAGTACGTTTTTCCAGCTTACCCGTTTCTCACTCTCTCATTCTCTCCACCTCGTGGTTCACTCTGTCACCCCGCCCTCTCGATCGTTATCTCTTTGTCCCTGTCGTGTCATTTCTGAAACGTTACGTACAGTGTGCATTCCCTCCCCATCTCACTGGCCTTTCGACCTGAATTTCTTTTTTCTCTGTACCGTCAACTTCCTCCCCCCCCTTCTGCTCGTCTGCCACCCTGCTCCACCGACCTCTCCCTCCTCCTCGCCCTCCCACCCGCTGTTGACTTCCTACACGATCGAGGGCGTCGATGCGTGAGGCACGAGTTATTTTGTTTACTCGAGTGATGAAACCTGTGTCGATCTACTTACGCTCTGCCGACTGTGAATGCTCTTCGACCAATAGGTGTGCTTTTTTTTTCCTGCGAGATTGTGACCTGGTTGAGCGATTTTTCTAGCTTTTGTATTTATACTGGCTTTATTCTAACTTGTTTGTTTCTCTGATTGCCTACTCGTGAGGATATTTTCGAAACGTGTTCACAACCTAAAAAAAAACACTCCTCCCCCTCACAAACGGAGTGGAGTTTTGATGTTTTGAGCACTACAAGCATAAAACATTCATTCGAGCGTGTCACATGTTTTCATCTACATTCTGTGTAGATGTGACTTTTTTTTTTTTTTTTTTTGTAAACGAGAACTTTAACACATGTCACTTTCTAAGCTGTATGAATACTGAAGCGAATTGTCATGACACGTTTCTTTTGTATTTTTGTGCTTTAACATCGTATGTTTGTAACACTTTTCCTCTCTTTGTTGCAGGTGAGTATCCAACACGAAAATCTCCAGCAGTGCGCCTCTGTCCGTGGCGAGGTGGTGAGTGAGAAGAACAAATGACTAGTGACTCTTTAGTCGCCTCCGTGAACCAGACGTTGATGTTCTAATTTTTAACTCTAAATGTGTTGATGGATAATGTACACCAATTTATAGGCGTAAGGAACGATAGTAGTATATTAATTTGGTATTTTATTATAAATACAGGTTCAGTGATATTCCGCACAAAACACTTGAGTATTATTTTAAATATATTAAATAATAGCGATAATAAATTGACTGTATTTCTGATTGGTTACTACATTCATTTTGTTTGGAAATCATTGCAATAAATAATATACTGTGTTGAATTATGATGATGATGATGATGATGATGATAAATGCATGATGAATTTGCATTTTTGAATTTAAATACATAAAAATGCTGTTTGATATTTCTTTTTTAAACACGCCTTCTGGGGTGTATTTTCTGCCCCAACATACAATTCGGAACCTTATCCTCCAACAGGTAGCCCAATCTTGGGTATCATGACCTATTCGAATCGTCCTCTGTTCGTGAATTTTTGTCTTTAACGTTGTCATATTGCCAGCTGGCAACACTGAGTCGCAATTTAGTTTCTGCGAAGACCAGGGTCAGTTAAGTGCTCTTTGATGACGATATGTCTTCCCATCTCGGGCGACCACTCGCGATTTCGCTCGGAATTCCCGACAGTACCTCAGCACACGCTGTCGTTACTCTTTGGACACGCACGAACACACACACACACACACACACACACACACACACGTTCCTTGCAGTCTCAAATGCATTCTTAATGTCACCCCCTCTTCGACCCTTGTGGCATTATGTAATTTTTTGTCCATCTGTGTCGTCTTTCCTGCTAAGTCAGTGGTAATTTGTGGGCCGAACATTTCATTTGTTGTTTTCTGGTTCATGGCAAAGTTTATCGGTTGTGTAGGAAAGCCATTGCTTACCACAAGCCATTGCTACCTCGATGGGTGACATTCTGACTGTCGCATCTCACATTCGCGATGGGCTGATATGGACTTTGATTCGTTCCTTGGTTCGTTGAATTTAGTCGTTCTCATTATTATTCTAATTATTTCCTTAATGTTAATTAACATTTCTATACATATTGCTATACATTATCTGTGAAGGTTGGCTGCAAAGAACGCGAAAGAGTTGTTCGCTAATCAACCAGAAAGTGGTCATTTTACGCCGGATTGTATTCCTCGCTGTCTACAACGTTATCTCGAAGTATTTCACCGGCAAAGATGACTCAGGACATCAACTGATGTCACTGCACTGCGTCTGATCGAGAGGTCCATGGGTTCCAGTCACGACGGTTGCATGGTTTTCGAGCTAGACACCTAGTTCGAATTCTGCCGCTGTTTGGACGAGAATTGTAGCGGTCTTCTGCTGTGATGGTTAGTTTTTCGTGGTTTCTCTGTTATACACCAGGCGAATGCCAGAACAGTACCCTACGAAACGGGCCGTGGACCGCACGCGATCTTTCCTTCCTCTTCCTTGTTCAAACATCACATCAAACACTTACACTCATATGCACTACACTATCACACTTGTCGGGTGCTTAGAGCTTGTCTTGTCTAGAACATTGATCAATCAATCATCAACGAAGAATCTAAGATCAATCAATCGAAGAATTTTGCGAGCTTGATCTCGAAGCAGCCTATCGCGGTCGCCATTGCCCCTCCACCAGCGATGTGCCTCTCTGCCAGAACGTGCGCCTCGGCGGCAGCGTTCGTGTAGGTGGCAGTGGTGAGGTGGAGGTGACGATGGCGGCGGTGGGCGCGTGCCACTTGGCCCCGGCAGCCGTGTGCGTTGCTCCTCCTCCCGCCGCCGCCGCCGCCCGGAGAGAGCGCGCTCGCGGTGTCTATGGCAGAGGCTGCCGTGCCCCGTCCATCCAGGTCGCGAAAGCGGTGGCTGCGGGAGCCCCTGCACGCCCCGCCCTGCTCCGCAGAGCCCGTCCCGCCTCATCTTCTGCTGACGCCGTTTCTCTCGCAGGATTCTCCGTTGCTCTCCGCTACAAGCAGGGTGCATTGCAGAAAACAAATATGTGAACAAACATAAATGACACGTAGTGCCAGAAAAAGTTTTCATTTGTGAACAAGGGTCTGAGGCGACCGATCTCAGCTCAGAAATGTGCCAAGAAAACGCTTTTTTCTTTCTGTGAAGTAGGAATATCAGTTCGCACATGAGTCGTACGGAGGTGTCAAATAAGACTGTGTAAGGGGAGAACAGAACCTATGGCAAGACACGTCGCAAGACGAGCTTCAAAACGGCATCACATTGTAGGAGGCAAAGGGCAAGAGGTGCTCTTCTTCTCCTATAAGGTAGAAAGGCACAGACCTGAGGTGGAAAATTGCTCCCGATTTCAACCGGACAATATTCAATCCAATCCAATTCAGTTCTACTTATTTCTGCATTACCCATTTCAGCCTGAAATAGTGGCCACCCTTTTGACTCGCGTGTTCGTTGGAATGCATATCTCGTAGGAAAGGAGATGAGGTTTTGGACACTGCATAACACCGGACTCCAGCCTCGTAGATTCAGGGTTCATTAACGGAAACTGATTCCCAAGACATCTCCTACCTGTTCTCTGGGTTAGTGAACATTTTTTTGAAAACCATCCGAGCATCCTCTTCGGTTGCCGCTTAAACGTCAGATTAAGGCAGCTTCACACATTCGGCATTCGCCGAGCAACGAGCTTCTACTTGTCCAATTCCGAACAGCTGATATGCTCCGCGAATGTTCGCGCACTTTGACGTGTCCTAAAACTGACACGCGGTGGGTAGGGCGAGCACCGAATGTTCGTCACTCGGCAAATGGCAAGCACCTCTTCCACACTTCTTGGTATTCGGCGAGCGTTTGCTCGCTTCTCGACGAATGACGATTGTGTGGCACCGCCTTTAGAATTTTCGCATTTGTTTACCGACTGGTGCGAGGAGTTTAAGGCAGTCTGCGTTTTCCTTTGAGATTGAGATCAGTCCGTCCTCGGGGACACCGCGACTTAGAGCAGAGTCAAAGGATGCGAAGGTTGTTGGTTCGATTTCCTCGTGAGGCATGGCGGTTTTCACCATGTAGTTGAGGCTTGATAGGTTTCTCGTAGTTTCACGTACGTCATCTGCACCATCATCCCAACCATTACCTTTTATGTCTGTTCTTCATTTTCCCTTCGTGATTACAAAGATTACTTTCTTCAAACGAAATGGGTAAGCCGCCCACCCTCCACCCTGCAGGTTATAGCGAAGAGTCTGCGAGTGAGGTTTGCGCCTGTTGTGTTTTTGTATGTGTGGGCGGGAGTTGGCCATCGTTATTTCGGTTAAGCTTTTACTATTTGTGCGGTCATTTTAGCTTTAGCGTATCTTTTTCATTTTTAATTATCTTTTCAAGATTCGCTTCTTGCATGTAAGTTAATATAACGTTTTCTTCTGAATTCATATAGCATTTAAATAGTCACAACTATTGTTAGAATGTAATTTGTTGAAAAAAGATAAAGATAAATAAACATTTATTCTTTTGTAAAATCGTGACATACAAGTTCATTGATTTTGATTTTGTATATTGCTTTTGGCATTCTAAAATGAATGATTAGCTCTTCCGTTAAAAATCTAGACTTCGATTTTTACCCGATTTGTTCGTACGTGATCATTAACTATTTGTCGTGCTGCTTTTTATAAAATAGTAAACGACAGAAGCAAATATCAAATTACTTTTGCGATATTGCCCTAGTTTAGACTTAACACAAACATACATTTAGCAACGGTGAGTCCGAAGACAAGTCCTTGTTTCTTAAAGCGTCGTTTCTTTCGTGTCAGGAGTTGCTAAGGCGTGAAACATGCGACAAGTGGGGTGCTTTCAAAGTAAGTCTGTAGCGTCGCCTAGTTCAACGTCTAGGCGTTGCGAGGTGGGGTGGAGCCTGGGGCGGTGTCGAAAGCGCGCTAAGACGTGACGCCTCTTATATGGACGCCTAATAGCCCGTCGTACCTGCGAGTCTCCCGCTGATTGATCGTGCGTAGAAACTGCGATGAGAGAGGGCAAATAGGTCGTGTGTTCATTGACAGCAGGCGAGGATTGTTCACAGACTAATGAGATGCATGTGCACTTCGTATGACAAGCGTTGCCTGTTGGTGTATGTTTGAAGAATGTTGTAGTATTACGTACGAGTTAGAAGTGAAGTTATGTTGGCTAAGAGAAGTTACTTGACGTTTATTTCTTGTAGCGTCATATGTTGCCATCTTCATCAGATTAGTCTGTAGGCGTTATGGTATACTTACAAATCAAAATATTTGACAGTGTAGTTTGCCATGCTCGGAATTTTTACCTCCTTGAACGAAGTTCAAAGACGTCGCACGTGACCAATGCTCTACTCCGGGGAAGTTGCATACCATTGGCCTGACAGTATGTGAACGTCCATTTTGCGCCTTACTATTGTCTTGCAGTAAGTTGCTTCTGTTGCGTGTGAGTTAAACCATCTTGCACAATATTTGACGCAAAATGGCAGCTTGTCAAATAAAAAGTTAGAGGCGGCCTGTAGCAGCTACGTGCAAGATTTTCCCCAATGTGCAACGAACATTCAGGCCTCACATTAATAAGGCAACGTCAAAAGTGGTAAATGTTGCTGTTTAGACATTGTTCGTCAAGTTTCATTTTTCTTCCA